>MDKJ01014081.1:0-21733 GCA_005239525.1 Nicotiana knightiana | reverse complement strand
TTATTATTATTGTTATTATTATTATTATTATTATTGTTATTATTATTATTATTGTTATTATTAGTATTATTATCATTATTATTATTATTATTATTATTATTATTATTATTTTTGCGTACAGGTTAATGTAAGCGACATGCCTTTGTCTCGTCACTACTTCGTCGAGGTTAGACTTGGCACTTACGGAGTACATTGGGTCAATTGTAATCATACTACACTATGTACTTCTTGTGCATGTACTAGAGTTGGTCCCATCGGCGTACTATAGACTTGCTCGGATTCAGCTACCAGAGGAGACTTGAGGTACAACTGCACAATGTTCGCAGCTCTGAAGTCCGCTTCCACTTTATCTTAGCTGTATACTTTCTTTCAAACAACTCTATTTTTATTCAAACACTTGTTTGTATTATTCTAGAAGCTCGTGCACTTGTGACACCAATTCTGGGATGGTATTTCGACATCGTTATTATTTTGGTTTGTTCACTTTAATTTAGACTTTATTCCAGTTATTTGGTTTCTTTATTATTAATTAAAATGAATTGTTAAGAATGACTAAAATTATTCTAACGTTGGCTTGCTTAGTAAGTGAAATGGTAGATGCCATCACAGTTCTGTATGTGGGAATTTCGGGTCGTGACATCGTCGATATTGATGGTACGCTATAATCTCATATTTTAGCCGATTATTACATTCCAATTTGCTGCACTTTAGTTGAGTTTGAAGTTTAATCGCTAGTGTTTTGCACTTATTGTATGTTTTATGCCTTGTAGGAGTGATTCCGAGCTATGCAAATGTTAAGGAATGAATTCAAGTTATTGAGTAAAAGCCCATGTAGTTAAGCTGGGATCTTGTTCGGGTATCAACAGATAATAGTTAAGAACGAACGAAGAATCGATTAACCATATTGCGCACTGTCTAGTAAAATACACATAACTTTTCGCTCAAAACTCCGTTTGGGTACCACAATATATTATTGGAAAACTAATTGAAAGGGATATAACTTTTATATTTTTTGTGTGTTCAAATTCCCAATAGAACAGGGTGACAAGTGTGCGGCTGAGCACTGACTGCGCATATGGGGGCAGAATAGTGTCAAAAGTGCGCAACCGCGCATATCCTGTCCGTGAAAAGTGTCCCTTTCTGCATAGGAGAATGTGTAATTGTTTGGGCTTGAACCTACTTGGTATATATACATGAAAAAATGGTATTTTGAGGACTTTTGATATAATTTAGACATAAGGAAGCTAGGGAGAAGAGGGAGAAGCAAGAGCACAAAGATTTCACCATTCATCCTCACTCAAGACAAGGGTTTGGATGTTTAATGTTTTACTTTGACTTAAACTTAATTGTGATGAATTTCTCCATATCCATGGATTAATTCTTGCTTAGGGATTGATGGATTTTGTGTTTTGAGAATTTTTTTGTTGATATTAACTCTAGTTTTATGTATTGAATTGTTTTGGATATTTTTGTTGTTGCATATTTATTCACATGTTTATGTAATCGAAAGAGGCCTAATTTGAAATGTTTTGATTTATCTTGTTGGTTGAATTTGTTGATTTTTATTATTAATCTAAAGAGGCTAGTTGAATTAATGCTTAGACCTAATTAGGAGGATAATCGAAAGAGGTTCTCCTAAAGATTAACCCACTACGAATTTTTGCATATCTTCACTAAGCTTAACTTAGTTTATATTGTGAGGTTGATACTTAATTGAGAGAGGAGTTTCTAATGAACATTCGAACTAATAATAGAGTGAATTCGAGAGACTCACTTGAACTATAGAGTGAAGTAACTAGAGTTAATTCCCAAACAAGCATCTTACTGTTTACCTCGAAATACGAGTAATAATTAAACTTGTAATGTGGTTATAAGTATACGTGATCTGATTCAATACCAATTGATAAATATATAAATAAATAAATGAATTAAATGATTAAAATAAATCAAACCAGTGCCGTTTGCAAGTTATCGACCTCGATTTGGGAATAGGCTCGAGATCAAGCGTTAAGAACAATAAGAACAGTAGGGAATTGTAAGCAAGTAAAAGAGCAGAGTGTTATTACTTCTCAGTAATTGTGTGTGTTTACAAATGAACAGGGTTCCTCTTTATATAGTAGAGAAATCCTAAATAATGTATAACTCTAATTTCAGAAATAAAATCCATGATTGGTATCAATAACTGTTAGCAGTTTTGTCAATCTCGAGATTCCCGCCGAGATTTGTGGTCGATTGCAGATATCACGTTATTTCATTGCTCGATGTTGGTCTTTCCCGATCTCGATCCTTTGGTCTCCGTGTTCTTCGAGCTCAAAATTTCTTCGATATGGACTTAATTGAACGTGGTCGATTTTAACCGTATACAGATAGTCCCCGCGTTTCTTAAAATGAAATGATAAAAAGCGATTTGAGCCTTGATTCCCCTGCACCTTGATCATGATGTCGTCTTCATGACGTAAGCGATGGATGTGACTGAAACGTCCGTCGGTTCGGTTCCCCAAATCATCAATGCATGTCAATCGTTGCTCGGCCACTAGTGCCATCGAATCGTCGCCACAAGCCTATAAATACCACCTCCTTTGTTGATTCAAACTTTACTTAGCTTTGATCAAGAACTCTCCACTCTCTAATCCTCTCATCTTTCTTTCATCATCGCCTGTTACACCGCCGTTGTTTTCACCGGAGCCACCAATCTTACACCTTTCTTCTACTCTTTTTGCATATAAAAATGGAAAAAACCTCCATTAATGTGCCATAAAAATAAAAAGCTTCATCTTCCTCCTCCCGGACGACCGGTGATAAAACACCGGTGGAGCCTCGCATCGAGGAATGTGTCCCGGGACCAGTCGAACTAACTTCTGACTTTAAGGTCGAGAGACCTTCCTCAATTCCAGGCCGCTGCGAGTCCATGTCCTGATATATATGCTCAATATCGGAAAGCGATCTCGAGTGGGTGCCAAAGGACTGCAATTGGGAGGCAAGGAAATGGTGATTCCTTCCCCTGAGGAGGACATCACCGCCTACGTGAAAGGGTATTTGAACGTATATACTTACCCTTTCACACTAGGTCCTGTAGATCTGGTCATACTTGATTTTTGTCGTCAGAATCGAGTGACCCTTTTCCAGATATACCCTTCATTCTGGCGCATCATCAACCTGATCAGGTTCTTTTCGATCAAGGTCGAGGGAATGGCTTTCACCCTCGACTATTTGATAAGGTTATACAGCCCCCGCCTCTATCGAGATGTGTTGAAAAAGCTTCAACGTCAGGCCATGAAGACACTATTCTCAAGTATTGATGAAGACAAAGACTGAGGATGGATGGGCCGATTCATCCAAATCAAAACCTCCGATTTAATTCCGGTCGAGAAAATGTCATTCCCTGAGGAATGAAACATGAAACGTAAGTGCAACTTTGATACTGGTACTTTACTGTTTTACTTTCATTATTTCTTTCCCGTCTCATGTTCTCTTCTTATGGTGTAGCTTCTCCTTGGTTTCCCGGTGCAATTCCGGATCTAGAAGGCTGGGTTTGATAGCTGGCCTCCACCTCTTTTCATGCTGAACGTTGCTGGCGTGATTTGGCCAAAGGCCGATGGCAGGCCAAAAACCACGGTGAGTTTCTTTGCTTGTGCATCAAGGTTTTCTTTGTAATATAATCCTTACTTACTCGGTTTATTTATGTGTAGGTCTCGGTGAAAATGTGGCTATGAGGCCACTCCCACCTGGGGAAGAGGAGGTGTCAAAGCCAAACAAGGAGAGGAAGAGGAGAAGAGCTTCTCCTTCCGATACCCCTAAGCCAAAGGATAAAAAATCTGGGAATTCAAAAATCGAGCCTTCTACTCCTCGTGTCAACGTAATTCAATGACTACGAGAGGAAGATGATGGTTGCCCACTGGTGACCCGAAAGAGGGGAAGCACTGAAGCTTCTAGGGGTACCGAGCCAGTGGAGCTCGAGGCGACCCAATCTCGGGCTGAGGATATTCTGGAGGAGGGTCTGAGCAAAGTCCCCAAGCGATCGGGCAGTGAGGATGCCCCTCGCCGGGATAATCAGTCGGTGGGTGTGCCTGGAGTGTCTAGCCCTAAGGCCCTTCAGAGAGAAAACAATGTCCCAAGTGATTCACTTGGGATAATCAATATTAGTGACTCGGCGCTTGGACCTTCATTCTCCGAGGGTCAGTTTCGTGGCGCTCGGCCCATGGGTACTCCCTACGTAGGACAGGTCCACGAAGGGAATGACATATTCCAGAACTGTTTCACCCGATTCGACGATGGTCCCTAGCTAGATGCATCATTCAATTTCTACGAGGCTCAGCTATTTCTGAAGCAAGTAAGTTCAGTTTCATTGTATTTACACCTGCATTTGGTCCATATTTATTCAAGCCTGGCTCTTTTGTTTGTGTATAGGCCATGGTGCTTCACCGAGAAGCAGCTTCAAATTCTAGGGCTGAGCTGTCCAGATGTGAGTCCTAGCTCAAGAAACTTGTAGAGGAGAGGGATGGCCTCAAAATACTCTACGTTCAAAAGGAAGAAGATATCATGACTCTTCGAGCTGAGCTCACAAGAGTCCATCGAGATCATATCGAACTCATCGAGCAGGTAACGTCTTGAAGTTTGCTAAGTGTTTAGATCGAATTTGGAAACTAACCCTTTGGTTTTGCAGGTCCAGTAAAAGTACGAACTAGTGGCGCAACTTCGAGAGGAAGCTAAGATGAAAGAGGCTGAAACTCTAGGGTGGAGACAACATATGGAGCGTCTCACCTCGAAGAAGGATATGCTTCGGGCCCAACTGATTTCAGTCGAGAGACAACTCCAAGTTGTGAGAGAGGAAAGCTTGGCCCGAGCCCGAAAGATAGAAGAGCTCGAGGCTAGGCTGGACACTGAGCTTTCTAAGGCTAAGTCTGAGGTAGAGGCGGTTGTGGCCTCTTATCGAGCTGATGCCGAGGTTGCCAATCTTCAGGCACAGGAGATCTCCACTGCTGCTGAAATTAGATTGCCGTGTGCTATCGATCATGCTAGGAAGCAATCTCGGAGAGAGGCTCTCGAGGAAGTTCCCGCTCGTAGCTTCGAACTCTCAGCTGACATCGAAGATGCCAATGTTTTGGAGGCTGAGGCAGCAACCTTGCTTTCCGATGAAGAAGATTCATCTAGTGGGTCCGAGAGCGGAGAGGGAGAAGATGAGGCCTCCGAAGATGTGGCTTCCGAGGATGCGACTCCCGGGGTAGACTAGGTCTTTAGGGTTTTCTTTTCTTGTACCTCTTCTCTTTTTTTTTGTAAGGCCTTGACTGGCCTCTTGTACATATTTTTGATATATAACAGAGAAACCTCTCTTCGAATTCCTTCGTATGTTTCAAGTTTATATATGCTTTCTGTCTTTATTGAAAATGTTAGAAATTGTCATTGCTGTAATCTTACTAACTTCAGCTCGAAGCCAAAGTAAACCCTTAAGTTTTTCATTTTTACAAGGGTAAGTCCCTGAGTTCGAAGTTTGTTCGAGACCTTTTTATGAGGGTGGCTCGATCGAACTTGTAGATGTGTTATCTTTATAACCAAGTTCGAATGACCTTTAGGTTTTATCAAATGATTGTCAAATTTTTCGAGCTTACAGCAATATACCCTTTAGGGTTTTCGGGTGAATCTTCGAGCTATAACTCACTTTTATTTGAGCTTGGAATAGCGGAACCCTTGGGTTAGAATTGAGTGAGAACGAGGTTGGCCCTTGGGCACTTTAAATTGGCCCTTTCGGCCCCTAAAATGGCTATTATGTTTCCCTTTTTCGGCTAAAAGACTTAGTGAAAATTTCTTTATGCCTTAGCATATGATTTTTATACCCACTGGTTTTTCGAGGGTCCAATGATCGAAACCTTATTTTTCTTTTTTGTGCCTTAAAGTGTTTGTGTCAAGATAATTTGATACCCCTTGAGTGTATTTCGAAGGCCGATATTATCGAAGCCTTTTAATTATTCGAGGGCTGATTTTATCAAAGCCCTTCTTTATTTTCTTTACCGAGGGTAGCCTTATTTAACCGTTATTTCAAAGTATTTGAAGGCCTTTTGTTTATAGCGAAAGTCAGACGTCTCCGAGACGCGTTATTTTGGATGTCACGTTTAATATGGTTGTATCCTTTAATGTGGCCGTAGCCTTCGGTTATGTCTTTTTGGACTTATTTTCCAATAATAGTTCAAACTTGTTCGAAATGTTAGTCCTTGAGTATGGTGGCCTTGGCCTATATATCGAGGGGTGCCTCTTTGAGGTCTTATGATTTCAAACTTAAATAGCATGATTGTGCAATCCCTGAGTGTTCGAAGTATTCTTGTACTTGGATCTTGAGCCATTTTTCACAAGTGTTAGTTTTCCACAATAGATCAGAATCATAAGTATATGATTCGTATAGTAGAGAATTTACTTCGAAACACGAGATGTTCGAAAAAAGGGAATGCTTCTTTGTATAATTTATACATGCATACATATTTTATTGTCGAGACTCGGCTAATCTATATGGACACAGTTCATCGACCATTTGGCCCATTACAAAATTTTTCCTATCGAGACCCATTGATACTAGGTACTTTTCTCGAACACATAACATCCGAGGGTGATGCCTCCCAGTATTCGAGGTTGATTGCAAAGAAGCCTTGGATAGAATTAACCCCAGGTAGAACATATTTGTTGCCTCGTTAAAAACCTTGCAGGAAAAACCCATTTGGGATAAAAATCGGTCTAAGGGAAAAAGAGTGCAACGCGTACTTTAAAACCCGAGATCTCAATATCTTGGTTTTTGATACCTTGGGTCAAATTCCTGCAATGAGTTAGTTTCAAATATTTGTGAAAATGAAAGAAAAGAGAAAGTCACACCTTAGCAATAGTACCGCTTAAGGAGTAATATGTTCCAGTTATTCGACAGCGGTTCGCCGCTCATTGTTCCAAGTTTGTAAGATCCTTTCTCGACTATGTCGAGGATTTGGTAGGGCCCTTCAGAGTTAGGGCCGAGTGTCCCTTCATTAGGGTCTCGAGTATTGATGTTGACTTTTCTTAGGACAGTCCCCGACTATGAAGTGTCGAAGGTTGGTTCTTCTGTTGTAGTACCTCTCGATTCATTGCTTTTGTGCAGCCATTCGAACGAGTGCAGATTCTCATCTTTCATCTAACAATTCGAGGCTGGTATTCATAGCTTCGCGGTTCGATTCCTCCGTTTCATATCGGAATCTAGCGCTGGGCTCTCCGAGTTCGACCGGTATTAAGGCTTTGGAGCCTTATACTAAGGAAAATGGAGTTTCTCCTTTACTGGTCTTCGACGTTGTTCGATAAGCCCACAAGACCTCGGGAAATTTTTTTCTCCACTTCCCTTTGGCTTCATTTAGCCTTTTATTCAAGTTTTGGATGATAGTCTTGTTTATTGATTCGACCTGTCCGTTCCCACTAGGGTGGTACGATGTCGATAGTATCCTCTTTATTTTGTGATCTTCGAAGAATTTTGTTACATTTCTACCGATGAACTGTTTGCCGTTATCACATACTATTTTATCGAGTATCTCGAATTGGCATGCAATGTCAAATAATATGAACTTAGCTTTACCTGGGGCCGATGGCAGAGGACCAACGACGTCCATTCCCTATTTCATGAATGGCCATGGAATAGGATCGAGTGAAGTTGTTCGCCGGGCTGGTAGATCATTGGTGCAAACCTTTGACATTTGTCACATCCTCGAACGAACTCCTTAGAGTCTTTTTCCATGCTATCCCAATAATATCCTGCTCTGACGACCTTTCAAACTAGTGATTCGTGCCAGAATGGTTCCCACAAGTGCCTTCGTGGATTTCTCGCAGAACATAGTCAATATCTACCGACCCCAAGCATACTTCCAATGGACCATCAAACGTTCTCATGTATAATGTTCCGTCTTCGTCTAGTGTGAATCGAGCGACTTTTGTCCGTAAGGCCCTCCATTGTTTGGGATCCGATGATAGCTTCCCGTTCTACAGGTACTCGATATACTTGTTTCTCCAGTCCAAGGTTAAGCTCGTAGAATTTATTTCAGCATGTCCCACCTCGATCACAAACCTCGAGAGTTGGACGACAGTCCCGGAGCTAATTTCATCTTCTTCGATCGATGATCCCAAATTGGCAAGTGCATCGGCCTCGGTGTTTTGTTCTCGAGGTATATGTTGTAGAGTCCACTCTTTAAAACGGTGCAAGGTTACCTGCATTTTATCTAAGTATCTTTGCATCCTGTCCTCTTGAACTTCGAAAGTCCCGTTTACCTGGTTAACCACCAGTAGGGAGTCGCATTTAGCTTCGACGGCTTTCGCTCCCAAGCTTTTAGCTAGGTCGAGACCTGAAATCATAGCCTCATACTCAACCTCGTTATTAGTTAATTTGGCAGTATTAATGGATTGTCTAATAATATTGCTCGTGGGCCATTTTAAAACAATGCCAATCCCGGACCCTTTCACATTCGAGGCACCATCCGTGAAGAGGGTCCATACCCCCGATGATGTACCCGATTTTAGTAGAAGTTCCTTTTCCACTTTGTGTACGAGGGTCAACGTAAAATCGTCCATGAAGTCTGCTAAAACTTGAGAATTGATGGCCGTTCGGGGTTGATATTCAATATCGTACCCGCCAAGTTCGACGGGCCATTTGGCCAATCAGCACGATAACTCGGGCTTGTGCAAAACATTTCTGAGGGGATAAGTGGTTATCACACATATGGGGTGACACTGGAAATATGGATTTAATTTTCTAGATGCGCTTATCAATGCAAGTGCCAATTTCTCTAAGTGTGGATACCTAGTTTCAGCGTCTACTAAGGTCCAACTTATGTAATAAACTGCGGACCTTGCTCTTCTCGAACTAGTTCACCACTCACCGCTATCTCGGACACTTCCAAGTATAAGTATAACTTCTCATCTTCCTTCAGAGTGTGGAGTAGAGGTGGGCTCGATAAGTATCGCTTAAATTACTCCAATGCTGGTTGACATTCCGGAGTCCATGAGAAATCATTTTTCTTTTTTAGCAAGGAAAAGAACCTGTGGCTCCGATCTGATGACCTCGAAATGAATCGACTCAAGGAAGCTATCCGTCCAGTTAGCCTTTGGACGGCTTTCAAACTGTCTAGTACAGTGATATCCTCGAAAGCCTTAATCTTATCATGGTTGATTTTGATTCCTCGATTTGACACAATGAAGCCGAGGAATTTCCCCGAGCCGACCCCGAAAGCACATTTTTCGGGGTTGAGTTTCATGTTGTACTTCCTCAAAATTTTGAATGTTTCCTGCAAGTGAGTCAAATGGTCCTCTACGTGCAGGGACTTAACTAACATATTGTCAATGTAATCTTCCATTAATTTACCTATCTGTTCTTCGAACATTTTGTTAACTAGGCATTGGCATGTAGCTCCTGCATTTTTTAGCCCGAATGGAATTACATTGTAATAATAAGTTCCATACTTAGTGATAAAAAAAGTCTTTTCCTAGTCTTTTGGGTCCATCTAGATTGATTGTACCCAGAGTAGGCGTCGATAAAGGTAAGGATCTCGTGACCGGCCCCGGCATCGATCATGCGATCGATGTTGGGCAGTGGAAAAGAGTATTTCGGACACGCTTTGTTCAAGTTCTTATAGTCTACACACATTCTAAGTTTGTTCCCCTTTTTGGACTACGATTACATTAGCTAATCATTCGGGATATTTTACTTCCCGAATGGATCCTATTTTGAAAAGTTTTGTTACCTCGTCCTTTATTAAGGCGTGCTTTACCTCGGACTGGGATCTCCTCTTTTGCTTTATCAGTCTAAACTTGGGATCCAGGCTCAGCCATTGAGTTTTTATCTCTGGTGGGATTCCTGTCATGTCTAAATGGGACCACGCAAAGCAATCCATGTTATCAATAAGAAATTGAATGAGTTCTTTCCTGAGTTTGGGGGTCAACCCTGTTTCAGGTATACCTTTTGTTCGGGTAGATACTCGATCAGTATCTCCTATTCTAGCTCTTCGACCGTTGATTTGGTTGCATCAGATTCTTCGGGAACAATGAAAGTTTGAGGAGTGAGAAAATACTCTTCTTATTCCCTAATTACCTATTTCTTCAATTCGGTCGAGGTTGGGAGCAGTGATTGCTATTTGGTCGTCCTCTTATCTTTGGTGCTTGATTTTTCTGAGGTCAAAGGTGTTGATATCAGTGTCAGCTCGTCGATTGCAAACATTTCCTTTGCAGTGTGTTATTCCCCGTAAGTTGTTTTCACACCGTCCATTGTTGGGAACTTCATCATTTGGTGAAGGGTCGACGGTACTGCCTCATGTTATGGATCCAAGGCCTTCCGAGCAGTGCATTATACTTCATGTCACCTTTGATGACATGGAATTTTGTATCTTGGATAGTATCGACTACATTTATTGGTAGGATTATCTCCCCCTTCGTTGTTTCACTTTCCATGTTGAATCCGTTCAGGACTCGAGATGCATGTACAATTTGGTCCTGCAGGCCGAGCTGCTCCACGACCCTCTATCTGATTATGTTTGCTGAGCTACCTGGATCCACTAGAACACGTTTAACTTGAATTTTATTCAACAAAATAGAAATTACTAGGGCGTCATTGTGCGGCTGAGAAATGCCTTCCGCTTCTTCGTCATTGAATGATAAAGTGCCTTTGGGCACATAGTCTCGAATCCGTTTCTCTCTGGTGATAGACACCTTAGTGCGTTTGAATACGAGCCCTTATGGTACATCGACTCCACCGACGATCATGTGAATAACATGCTGAGGTTCTTCTTGCTCGTTCTTTCTATTGGCGTCTCTTTCCCTGAAGTGATTTTTTATCTCAGTCACTGAGGAATTCTCGAAGATGGTCTTTATTGAATAATCGAGCTACCTCCTCCCTCAACTATCTGGAATCTTCAGTCCTATAGCCATGTGTGCCATGATACTTGCACATCAAATTCAGATTCCTTTAAGAAGGATCAGCCTGTATAGGTTTGGGCCACATAGTGTTTTTGATCCTTCCGATAGCTGATACAGTCCCTGATGCATTGACACTGAAATTGCACTCCGATAGTCAAGGTGCTTCTGTGGGATCTGCATATTTATCGAAGTCGGGTTTTCTCGTAAGTCCCCGAGAATTTTTCCCTCGGTCATTTTTTCGATCGTTCCGGGCGGAGATGCATCACGAAATTGTTATTCCTCTGATCTGCAGCATATGGCTGATACTGATCTCTATTCGGTCTTGATTCTCTATCGACATCTCTCTGAATTTTACCTATCGACCGATTTGGGTGTACTGAATCTGAGGGGGCTCCTATTTGGTCATCCTCGACCCTAATCTTTGATTGATACCGGTTATGAACATCTGCCCAAGTCACAGTTGGGTAATCGAATAAATTTTGTTTCAATTGGCGTGATGTTATCGAACTTCATTCATTCAATCCTTGGGTGAAAGGCTGAACCTCCCAATCATCAGTGACTGGTGGTAACTCCATGCGTTCCATTTGGAATCGAGATACGAAATCCCTTAGCATCTCATTATCTTTCTGCTTTACTTTGAAGATGTCTGATTTTCTTGTTTCAACCTTTATGTCCCTAGCGTGTGCCTATATGAATGAATCCGCCAACATGGCAAACAAATCGATAGAATTCAGAGACAAGTTGTGATACCAAATCATAGCTCCCTTCGACAGGGTCTCCCTGAACTTCTTCAGCAATACCGACTCAATTTCATCATCCTCCAAGTCATTTCCTTTTATGGCGCACGTGTAAGAAGTAACGTGCTCATTTGGATCGGAGGCCCCGTTGTATTTAGGTATATCAGGCATACAAAAATTCTTTGGGATGGGCTTTGGAGCCGCACTCGGAGAGAATGGGGTTTGAACAAACTTCTCGAAGTCCATTCCCTTTAAGATCGGTGGAGCCCCTGGTATTCGAGCATCCTCATTATAGAAGGATCGGTTGTCAAAGTATTATCACCCGATCTTTTAGGCACTTGCTCGGTACAACGAGTAACCTCTTGTTCGACCCTATTTGATGCTCTGTGTTAATTTTGCAACTGAGCGATGGAATTTTGTAAAGCCTGAAGCATTTCAAATGTTACTTGGAGACTAATCCTTCGTCCCCTCTTCCCTGCTCACCTCGACCGTCAGTTCGACCCTCTCTGCGTACACTTCCTTCGGGGCCTGTGCCTAAATCTGAATTCAAAGCAACATGTGAACTGACATCAACCGGGTTGGCGGGGGGTGCTCCTCGGAGGTCAGCCTGTGGCACCTCGATCCCTGGAGCGATGGCATTCTCATTTTCCCCGTGGAGTCCGAGGCCGTTGTCTCCGTGTGCAGATGTATTTTGTGAGTTTGACATGATTCAACCTGAAAAGAGAAGAGTATTATTATTTCTCAGTAATTATTTGTTTTTACAAATGAACAGGGTTCCTCTTTATATAGTAGAGGAATCCTAAATAAGGTATAACTCTAATTTCGGAAATAAAATCTATGATTGGTATCAATAACCGTTAGCGGTGGAATCCCGAGATTCCCGCCGAGATTTGTGGTCGATTACAGATAACACGTTATTCCGTTGCTCGATGTTGATCTTGCCCGATCTCGATCCTTCGGTCTCCGTGTTCTTCGAGCTCGATCTTGCTTTGATATGGACTTAATTGGACGTGGTCGATTTTAACCGTATACACTTACACTTATCCAATCAAAACCTATTTCTCTCATTGATATCTTATTTTCTTACTCTTGTTGTGATTGCCATTAGCCAATAGTTTAGACTCTTAGTTAATTTTAGTTTTAAATCACATAAATTCTCAATTGTTGAGCATCTTGGATAGCAATCTAGCTACATACTATAATAATAATTGTTTAACTCCAATCCCTTCGAATACGATATTATAATTACTATATTCGACCAACAAGCATATTTAAGTGTGTGTTTTATGCCCGTCAGATATTTCTCTTGTTGATGGATTTAACATCCCCATGGAATTCAGCCCGACCAATGGAGCATGTCGTAATCTCATGTGCACAACACCTATTAAAGAACAATGCCCAACACAGTTGAAAACATAAGGTGGATGTAACAACCCATGTACTGTGATAAAAATCAATGAATATTGTTGTACAAATGGGCATGGATCATATGGGCCTACTGATTTGTCGAGACTTTTTAAGGAAAGATGCCCTGATGCTTATAGTTATCCACAGGATGATCCAACCAGTTTGTTTACGTGTCCTTCTGGTACTAATTACAGGGTTGTCTTTTGCCCTTGAAATTGAAGGCTGCAAACTTATGACTATGTAATTTGTAGTTTGAAATATATAAGCTACACAAGTAGTACTAAGAACTATTGAATAAAAAGGGAGTGACAACGAGGAGAGGCTGTGGGTCAGATTCTCTTGTTCGCTGTTGTCGTTGTTGTTGCATTCTGGTTTTAAGAAATGAAGAAGATACATTTATCTGCCAAATTATTAAATGAGTTCAATCTTTATTTTATACTCGTGTACTTGTTAGTTTTAGTGCCCGTATGAATTATTAAAGAACTTAGTTCTTTACCGTGTTTCTTAAGCATAAAATAAATAAGCGATACAATGAACACATCGATTTTTAAGTGCAAAATCATACGCATCAAAAGGTGCAAAAACCACGACCTATCACGTTAGATTTTAACTTCAATTCCACTAGAACAATGAGCCAAAATATATCAATTACAAGTCTATAATTCAATACTGTCCAGTACTCCTACTACTCCTATTTGATTCACAAGTTACTCTAACTTGTAAAACAAAATATTCACCCCAACTCACTAATTGTTTATGACGTTTTTTACAACTCAACTTTGTAAAACACATTCACTAGACTGACACGAATGAATACCAAGCAAGTACTCAACACAAATAAAAACAACTTATGACACTTTAGTTGATGTGTAAAAGGATAGTTCAGAAGTCCAAAGTCAATCCTATTTAAACGGGACTTGAGATCTTTTAGGAGTCTTACTCATAGTCAACTTCCTCTTTAATATGAATCCTACTGTTCTAAGGATTCCACAAGCTTTGGTACTTCTTTCTCTAACTGAATTATCCGTATCTTCTTGAGCAGTGACCCTTATCACTTATAGCATTCATCTTCCACCAAACT
The DNA here is from genome assembly GCA_005239525.1 of Nicotiana knightiana. NCBI lineage: Eukaryota > Viridiplantae > Streptophyta > Magnoliopsida > Solanales > Solanaceae > Nicotiana > Nicotiana knightiana. The sequence continues at coordinate 7,609 of MDKJ01014081.1, read as the reverse complement.
CGAACCTGGGTAACTTTGAGATAAAGTTACTTTCCTGTACATATGTACAAGTATCAATCATGAGGAGCTGATCCTTTAACCTGAGGAGCTAGTTCTTCACAACAGTTAAGCAGCTACATTGAGGAACTGATTCTTTGAGCAATTAGTCACTCTTTGTTAATCATCAAAACTTGAATTCTCAACAAATACGCCAGTTTTGATGATGACAAACTTCGTACACAGAACCAGACAATCACATTAAAGAACGAGATGATCACAATAAGTACTTTTGACATACATGTATGTTCACAACCCACCAACCTTCCAAACTTCCAACCTTATCTACTGAAATTCAAAAAAATGAAATGGGTTGTGTAAGAGAACTGTCTGTATACAGTTGAAATCATAGAACCCGATTTCGAGGTCTTAATCAAATACCGAGCTCGAGTTTGGGAAACTCGAAGTAGGGATTAGGTCTGGCTGAAACATGCACACCTCGGGGGAACGAATCAGAGGCCTGGCACGATCTACCTCGAGGTAGTGCCATTTCGATGATACTCAGGAAATAGCGGGAATCTCTCAAAGGCACAAAGATCAAGGCGTAAATTTTGGATAAGGTTTGTACGAATTAGTACAAATCTATACTAGGTTGTTATACAACTGTACCAATAGAATCCTTTACCCTAAATAGAAATGTACCATATTAGGGTTTTCCCCTCCTATATAAATGGGACACCAATCATTTGTAAGCATCATCTCACGGCTGGCAAAAGAATATTCTATCTTACTTTATTCTTTTATTGTGCTCCTGAATTGTTCCTCAGTTTTATTGCTCTCACTTTATTGTTCTTACTTTATCATTCCTAACCCACCTCAAGGCCTCCGAGGATATCGAGATCGAGGTCCCTATTGCACTAGCAACACTGGTTTGATTCATCGATTCTTCTCACTTATAATTAATATTGATTGTTCATTCACTAGTATTGGAATAGATCACGTGTCTTTAAAACCACAAATAAATTTTAATTGTTACTTGTATTTTTTGAGGTCAACATTTTGGCGCCCACCGTGGGCTAAAGATAATAGTGATTATTTCAGTGCTAATTTTCTGATAACACACGTTATTCTTCACACTTTTTCTTGTCAAAGATTCTTTGATTTCAGGCTAAAATATGTCGAACTTAGCGAACGCACCAGTGCATGGTAACGACGGCCTCAGATTCCATGGTGAAAATAATGCAACAGCTTCAGGGACCGGTGTACCACCACTCAACCCTGGGGTAGCGCCAACACCTAACCCAGTCGACATTGGTTCACACATTGCTTTGAACGTTGACTTGGGCACTGATGTTGAACGCAGTGTACACGGAGAGGGCCATCCCGATGCCCAAAGGACACAAACTCGAGGAGAAAGAGAATTAATTTTACAAGTGATTTTTGAAATGTTGCAAGCACAATAGGTTGCTATCGCTCAGTTGCAAAGTCAGCAAAAGACTCTGAGCGTAGCAGGACCAGGAGTCACTCACGTGCAGAACCAGCCCCGGAGAGGTCCAGCAATAATGGGTCGGGAGCTAAACCTACCATCATGAGAATGCTCGAAGAACTCACAAAGAGGATCGAGTCGGGAGAAAAATGGATCGAGGATAATGATAAGAAGGTGGAAACATACAACTCGAGGGTCGACCAAATACCGGTAGCACCTCCGATTTTGAAAGGACTGGACTCTAAGAAATTTGTGCAAAAACCTTTCCCCCAAGTGCGGCCCCGAAGCCTATTCCGAAGAATTTTTGCATGCCCGATATTCCCAAATACAATGGAACAACCAATACCAACGAGCACATCACCACATAAACTTGTGGTATAAAGGGAAACGATTTGGAGGACGACGAGATCGAGTCTGTTTTGCTAAAAAGGTTTGGGGAAACTCTATCCAAAGGGGCTATGATTTGGTACAATAACCTGCCCCCGAACTCTATTATTTCATTTTCCATGTTGGTGGATTCGTTTGTAAAGGCACATGCTGGTGCCGTAAAGGTTGCAACAAGAAAGTCAGATGTATTCAAGATTAAACAAAGGGACAACGAGATGTTGAGAGAGTTTGTGTCCTGGTTTCAAATGGAACTAATGGAATTGCCACCGGTCTCCGACGACTTGGTTGTACAAGCTTTCACTCAGGGGCTAAATGAGTGGAGCTCGATAGCATCGAGGCAGTTGAAACAAAACTTGACTGAGTACCCCGCTATCACTTGGCGGGATGTGCATAACAGATACCAGTCGAAGATTAGGGTTGAAGATGACCAATTGAGAGCCCTCTCGGGCTTAGTTTATCCAAACATGTTAGCAAAAAAAGATTCAAGATAAGTAGATGGGGATCCAAGACCGAGTAAGGAGAGGTATCAACCGTACATCGAATACTGAAGGAATAGTTCGAGGCATAACGTACCTCGAAATGATCGAAGGGCAGATCGAGGTCAGAATTCTAGGGGACTCATGAGTAAGACTGGGTTCGACAGGTACTCAGGACCTGCAGAGGCCCCCCAACTATCAGAATATAACTTTAGCGTCGATGCCTCGGGTATCGTCTCGGCCATTGGGAAAATCAGAGATACCAGATGGCCTAAACCCATACAAACTGATCCTTCTCATAGGAATCCCAACTTAATGTGAAAATATCATGGTACACATGGGCACATGACCGAGGATTGCAGGCAACTAAGAGAAGAGGTATCCCGATTGTTCAATGAGGGGCACCTTCGAGAATTTCTCAGTGACAGGGCCAAAAACCATTTTATAGAAAGAGACGCCAACAGGAAGAACGAACCAGAGGAGCCCTAACATGTCATTCACATGATCATCAGCGGAGTCGACGTCCCATAGGGACCTATATTCAAACACACCAAAGTATCAATCACAAGGGAGAAGCAGACTCGGGACCACATGCCCGAAGACACCCTCACATTAAGTGAGGAAGACACCGAAGGCTTATCTCATCCTCACAACAATGCACTGGTAAATTCTATTCTTTTAAATAAAGTTCAAGTTAAACGTGTTCTTGTGGATCCAGGTTGCTCGACAAATATAATCAGGTTGAGGGTCGTAGTGCAGCTCGGGCTGCTTGACGAAATCATACCAGCATCTCGAGTCTTGAATGGCTTCAACATGGCAAGTGAAACAACGAAGGGGAAATCATCCTTCTAGTAAACGTGGCAGGAACCATATAAGACACAAAGTTTCATGTCATCGAAGGCGAAATGAGGTATAATTCTTTGCTTGGAAGGCCGTGGATCCACAACATGAGGGTAGTACCATCAACCCTCCACCAAATGATGAAGTTCCCTACAAAATATGGCGTGAAAATGGTGTATGGGGAACAACATGCAACTAAGGAGATGTTTGCAGTCCACGACATGACACTAGTATCGACGCCATCTACATTTGAAATGTCAAACGACAAGAACAAACAGGTAGCCAAATAGCAATTACAGTCTATCTCCTTGGTCGAGCCCGAGGAACAGGTGGTCGAGGACAAAGAGGAAGATTTCCTTACCCCTCGAGATTTTGTCGCCCCCGAGGAGTCTGATGTGATGAAATCCATGACTGAGGAACTCGAGCAGGTGATATTGATCGAGTATCTGCCGGAACAAAAGGTATACCTGGGAACGAGGTTAACCCCCGAACTCAGGAAAAAACTCATTCAATTCCTTAATGATAACATTGATTTCTTTGCTTGGTCACACTTAGATATGATAGGAATCCCACCGGAGATAACTAATCATCAACTAAGCGTCGATCCCATATATAAACCGATGAAACAAAAGAGGAGGCCTCAATCCGAGGTAAAGCACGCATTCATCAAAGACGAGGTAACCAAACTCCTTAAGATAGGGTCCATTAGGGAAGTTAAGTATCCCAAGTGGCTAGTTAATGTAGTAGTAGTCCCTAAAAAGGGAAAAAAAGCTTAGAATGTGTATAGACTACAAAGATTTGGACAAAGCATGCCCTAAAGACTCTTTCCCATTGCCCAACATCGATCGATTGATCGATGCCACGGCCGACCACGAGATCCTTACTTTTCTCGATGCCTACTCCGGGTATAATCAAATTCGAATGAACCTGGATTACTGGGAAAATACATCATTTATCACAAAGTTTGGTACATATTGCTATAACATAATGCCCTTCGGGCTAAAAAATGCAGGGGCTACATACCAGCGCTTAATAAAATGTTCGAACATCAAATAGGTAAATCTATGGAAGTTTATATTGATAACATGCTAGTTAAGTCCCTGCGCGCAGAGGACCATTTGACTCATTTGCAGGAAACATTCGATATGCTAAGAAAATATAACATGAAACTCAACCCCGAGAAATACGCTTTTGGAGTTAGCGAGGGCAAGTTCTTAGAAGTCATGGTGTCGAACAGGGGGATCCAAATCAACCCCCAAAAAATTAAATCCATCAAGGAAATCTCCGTCGTAAATAATGTAAAAGATGTACAACGGTTAACCGGACGGATAGCTGCCCTATGACGATTTATCTCGAGATCATCGGATCAAAGTCATCATTTGTTCTCCTTACTCAAGAAGAAGAACGACTTTGTGTGGACTCCGGAGTGTCAACAAGCCTTAGAAGAATTGAAAAGGTATCTCTCGAGCCCACCCTTGCTTCATACCCCAAATGAGGATGAAAAGCTCTACTTATATCTAGATGTATCTGAGGCATCGGTAAGTGGCGTGTTGGTTCGAGAAGAACAAGAAATTTCCTATTTATTATATAAGTCGGACCTTAGGAGATGCTGAAACCAGGTACCCGCATCTAGAAAAGTTAGCTCTTGCATTAGTAAGTGCATCTAGAAATTTAAAACCATGTTTTCAATGACATCCTATATGTGTGTTGACTACGTACCCACTTCGAAATATCTTGCATAAGCCAAAATTATCGGGCCAATTGGACAAATGGGCCATAGAATTTGGAGTGTATGATGTCGAATATCAACCCCGAACGGCTATCAAGTCTCAAATTTTGGCAGACTTTGTGGCCGATTTCACGCCTACCCTCGTACCCAAAGTAGAAAAGGAACTCTTGCTAAAAATGTGTACATCATTGGGAGTGTGGACCCTCTTCACGGACGGTGCCTCAAATGTGAAATGGTCCCGTCTCGGTATAGTTTTAAAATCGCCTACCGACAACATCATTAGGCAATCTATCAAAACCTTGAAATTGACTAACAATGAGGCCGAGTATGAGGCCATGATTGCAGGTCTCGAACTGGCTAATGGCCTAGGAGCGGAGGTCATTGAGGCCAAGTGTGACTCCTTTTTAGTAGTAAGCCAAGTAAACAGAAGCTTCGAGGATCGAGAAGATAGGATGCAAAGGTACTTAGACAAACTTCAAGTGACATTGCATCGCTTCAAGGAATGGACACTGGACCACGTACCTCGACCACAAAATAGCGAGGCCGATGCACTTGAAAATTTAGGGTCGTCGGTCGAAGAAGATGATATTGTCCCGGGGACTGTCGTCCAATTGTCGAGGTCGGTGATGAAGAAGGCCATGCAGAAATAAATTCAACAAGTTTGATGTGGGATTGGAGGAATAAGTACGTCGAATACTTAAAGCACGAGAAGCTTACCTCAAACCCAAAAGAATCGAGAGCCTTACGAGCCAAAGCGGCTTGGTTCTAACTTGATGAAAATGGAATATTTTATAGAAGAACCTTTGACGGACCACTGCACTATGCTTGGGACCGAGGGAGACCAATTATGTACTATGAGAAATCCACGAAGGCACCTGTGGGAACTACTCCGGCGCAGACTCTTTGATTCGCAAGGTAATTAGAGCAGGGCATTAGTGGGATAACATGGAAAAAGATACTAAGGAGTTCGTTCGAAGATGTGATAAATGTCAAAGGTTCGCACCGATGATCCATCAGCCCGGAGAACAACTCCACTCGGTCCTATCCCCGTGGCCATTCATGAAATGGGGGTTGGACATCGTCAGCCCCCTACCAACGGCGCTAGGCAAAGCTACATTTATTTTGTTTATGACTGACTACTTTTCAAAATGGGTATAAGCGCAGGCCTTCGAGAAAATAAGAGAAAAAGAAGTCATTGAATTCATATGGGACCACATCGCATGTCGGCTCGGGATACCCGCCGAGATAGTATGCGACAATGGGAAGCAGTTCATCGGTAGCAAAGTGACAAAATTCCTCGAAGACTATAAAATCAAAAGGATATTATCGATGCCCTATCACCCGAGCGCAAATGGCCAGGCCGTGTCAACAAACAAAACTATCCTTCAAAACCTGAATAAGAGATTGAATGATGCTAAAGGGAAATGGAGTGAAGTATTGCCCGAGGTGCTATGGGAATATTGAACAAAGTCGAAGTCGAGCACGGGGGAAACCTTGTTTTCTCTGGTGTATGGGTCCAAAGCATTGATTTTGGTCGAGGTCGGGGAACCCAGCGTCAGGGTTCAGCATACTACCAAGTCTTCGAATCACGAGTCCATGAACACTAGCCTCGAATTACTAGATGAAAAATGTGAAGATGCACTAGTTTGATTGTCGCACAAAAGCAAAGGATCTAGAGGTATTACAACAGAAGGGAAAACTTTCGCCATTTCGAAGTAGGGGGCTTGGTCCTAAGGAAAGTCACCCTCAATTCTCGAGACCCAAATGAAAGGAAATTAGGCCCCAATTGGGAAGGACCGTACCGAGTCCTCGGAATCATAGGAAAAGGATCCTATAAACATAGCACAATGGAAGTCGAACAACTACCAAACAATTAGAACATATCGCTACTGAAACGATACTATTGTTGAGGTATGACCTTCTCCCTTTTTTATTTTTCATTTATATTTAAGATTAACCCCTTGCAGATTTTGGATTGAAAACATCGGATCACCCCTCAACTTGAAGACCTTGGGTTTGAAAGTATGTGTTGCACTCTTTTTCCCTTAGATCGGGTTTTATCCCAAATGGGTTTTACCGGCAAGGTTTTTAACGAGGCAACACATATATGCTACCTAAGGGAAATTTAACAAGTATTCAAGGCTTCTTTTTAATCAACCTCGAATACTGGGGGCACCACCCTCGGAGGTTGCATTTTCGGAGAAAACAATTCATGTCAAGAGGGCCTCGATAGGAAAATGATGTAATGGGCCAAACTGTCAAATGGACCATGTCCATGTAGAGCAGTCGAGCCCCCAACGACAAAAAATGTACGCATGTATAAATTACTCAAAGAAGCACTGTTATTATATCAAAAAACTTTGTGTCTCAAAAGAAGTCTACTGTTATACAAAGCTTCATGCTTATAATTATACACGAAATGACCCGAGGGCCAGAACGCAAATGTACCCCGATTATTCGGGGACTATCATCAACAATCAACACATCCAGTCATCGAGTACTGTTGGTTGATTTCCCAATGCACACGCAAGTGTACGTGGTCGACAAGTAATATAGGATTTTAAGTCCAGATATCGTACCCACAAGGACTTGTGGAACCTACTTGCTAAATCACTCTAATCGTTATCTAATCAAGTCAAGATAAAATCAAGGATGCAACTATTTTATACTCAGATTCTATGAAATAACTAATTATCAAGTGACAAGAATTATTGT
>ML385515.1:0-43300 GCA_005239525.1 Nicotiana knightiana | reverse complement strand
GAAGAAAGATACCTTTGGTTTGGGTTTTAAACCAACGTCGGCTGACATAGACAGAGCCAAGGCCCGCAAAAAGAATGGTTGGAATTTGTCCAAACCAATCCCTCACATTGCCTACTCTTTTGTCAAGCCGCAATTTGAAGAAGCCCAAAATCCTTCTACTCAGGATGATATTGATGAAGCTTGCTAGAGTCTCAAGGAGATGTTCTATGAGATCAATATTGTTCAACTTGGTGAGGGCCCTAGCCGTGCAAATGTTCAGCTGATTGGTCCAGATATCTCGCTCAACAACTGGGAAACAACTCCTTTTCCCATCAGGAAGGAGTATTGGTAGTCTGTTTTGCTGCTTTTTCTATATTTGGATTATTTTAAGGGTTGTAATCTAGATATTTTAGTTTAATTTCTTTGCTTTGATGTTAATCCTTCTATCCTTTCAAATTCAATGAAATGAAGTTCCAATTTCATAGTAAAGTTTCATCTTTTCATTTCCCTAATTTTGTAATTTCTTATCATTTTCAGTTTCGTAAATGTTGGCTTTAAAAACATGACATGCACGCGGAATTCATGCCCAGATCTTAAAAAGTTGTCTAATCTCGAAATAATGAATCAAGAAGTTGAGTATGATGAAGATGACGCTTTTAAGGAAATAAAAAAGGAATTGGATAAATTTGAGAATAAGCCTAAGCCTAACTTAAATGAAACTGAGTCTATTAACATGGAAGTCCTGAAGAAACTAGAGAAACAAAAATAAGCATTCATACTGAACAAAAGGCGAGAGATACCATAATTCAAGTTTTGTTCGAGTACAAAGATGTATTTGCTTGGTCGTATGATGAGATGTCGGGTTTGAGCGCCGATTTAGTGGTTCATAAGCTTCCCACATATCCTAATTTTCCACCAATTCGGAAAAAAATAAAGGAAGTTTAAGACAAACATGAGTGATAAGATTAAAGAAGAAATCACGAAGCAACTAAGTGCAAATGTGATCAGGGTCGTCCAATACACTACAAGGTTAGCAAATGTTGTGCTAGTACCGAAGAAGGATGGGAAAATCAGAGTTTTTGTTGACTATAGGGATTTAAACAAAGCAAGTCCAAAAGACAACTTTCCCTTACCCAACATTCATATCCTTGTTAACAATTGTGCTAACACATGAGATCCAATCTTTTGTGAATTGTTATGCCGGATATCACCAAATTCTGATGGATGAAGAGGATGCAGAAAAGACCGCCTTCACAACTCCATGAGGAACATATTGTTATAGGGTCATGCCATTCGGTTTGAAGAATGCAGGGGAAACTTACATGAGGTTCATGACTACCATATTTCATGACATGATGCACAAAGAGATTGAAGTGTATGTTGATGATCTGATCATTAAGTCCAGAACACGAGATGACCACGTGCAAGACTTGAAAAAGTTCTTTGAAAGGCTATGAAGGTACAATCTCAAACTCAATCCAGCCAAATGTGCATTTGGAGTTCCTTCTGGGAAGCTTTTGGGTTTTATAGTTAGTCGAAGAGGCATTGAGTTGGATCCCTCAAAGATAAAGACCATTCCAGAGCTGCCTCCCCCAAACAATAAAAAAGAAGTCATGAGTTTACTCGGGAGGTTGAACTACATCAGTAGGTTCGTTGCACAGCTTACAACCACATGTGAGCCTATTTTCAAGTTGTTGAACAAGAACGCCGCTATCAAGTGGACAGATTAGTGCCAAGAAGCTTTTGCTAAGATCAAAGATTATTTGTCAAATCCCCCTATTTTGGTCCCACCAGAACCTAGTAGGCCTTTGTATTTATATCTGTCAGTAATGGATAGTTCCTTTGGTTGTGTTCTGGGTCAACATGATGCCACAGGCAAAAATGAATAAGCGATCTATTATTTGAGCAAAAAGTTCACTACATATGAGGCCAAATACACTCTTTTGGAAAGAACATGTTGTGCCTTAACCTGGGTCACTCAGAAGCTTAGGCATTATCTTTTGGCCTATACAACTTACCTCATATCCCGAATGGATCCTCTGAAGTACATCTTTTAGTAGCCGATGCCAACTGGTAGATTGGCAAAGTGGGAAATCCTGCTCACAGAGTTTGATATTGTTTATGTCACTCGCACTGCCATGAAGGAACAAACTTTGGCTGATCATCTGGAAACAAACCCGGTTGATGATGAATGAGTCTTTGAACACATATTTCCCAGATGAAGAGGTTAATTTAATTGAAGAAGTAATCCAAGATGACAGTCAAACTTAGAAACTATACTTTGATTGGGCTGTCAACATCAAAGGCGTAGGGATTGGAGCAATTCTTATATCACCTACTGGGCAACATTACCCTACCATGGTGTGACTTCGTTTCTTCTGTACAAACAACACGTCAGAATATGAAGCTTGCATCATGGGTCTGAACATGGCAATAAACCTAAATGTGCATGAACTGTAGGTGATGGGAGATTCAAATTTGCTTATTCTCAGGCTCAAGGTGATTGGGAGACTCGAGACATCAAGATCATTCCATATTGACAATGTGTGGAAGATCTTAGCAAGAGGTTCAAGTCCATCGAGTTCAGGTACATTCCCAGGTTTCACAATGAATTAGCTGATGCCTTGGCCACCTTGGACTCAATGCTCCCATATCTGGGTAATACTCACATTGACCCATTAGAAATTCAAATTCGGGATCAACATGGTTATTGCAACACAATTGAAGCAGAACTAAATGGTGAACCATGGTACCGTGATATCAAATAGTATCTGAAAACAAGAGAATATCCGGAACATGCTAATAGGGATCAAAAGAGAACTATTAGGCGACTCTCTAATGGTTTCTTTTTGAGTGGGGAAATCTTATACAAAAGAACTCCGGATTTGAATTTGTTGAGATGTGTGGATGCCAAAGAAGCTGAAATGATTATGAATGAGGTGCATTCGGGAGTTTGTGGTCCGCACATGAATGGGTATGTTCTAGCAAAGAAAATCCTTCGGGCAGGATATTATTGGCTTACTATGAAACGAGATTTCTTTCGTTTTGTTCGCAAGTGCCACGAGTATCAGATTCACAGTGATTTGAGTCACTCGCTTCCTTTAGAGTTATATCCCATGTCATCTCCTTGGCCTTTTATTGCTTGGGGAATGGACGTCATTGGCCCAATCAAGCCAAAAGGTTCAAATGGGCACCGATTCATCTTGGTTGCAATTGATTACTTCACCAAATGAGTGGAAGCTATTACATTGAAGGCAGTCACCAAGAAAGCAGTAGTAGAATTTGTTCACTCCAACATCATCTATCGTTTTGGTATTCCAAAAACCTTTATCACAGATAAGGCTACTAATCTGAATAGTCATCTGATGAAGGAGTTATGTGGACAATTTAAAATTGAGCATAAAAATTATACTCCTTACCAGCCCAAAGCTAATGGAGCTATTGAAAGTGAGAATAAGAACATCAAGAAGATTCTTAGGAAGATGGTCCAAGGGTCTAGACAATGGCACGAGAAACTGCCCTTTGCTTTTTTTGGGATACCGGACAACTGTCCAAATATCAGTTGGCGCAATGCCCTACTTGTTGGTTTATGGCACTGAAGCGGTCATACCTGCTGAAGTTGAGATTCCCTCTCTCCGAATCATTGTTGAAGCAGGGATCGAAGACACTGACTGGGTCAAGTCCCGATTGGAACAATTGAGTTTAATTGATGAAAAGTGTTTGGCGGTAGTTTGTTTTGGTTAATTATACCAACAAATAATGGCACGTGCTTACAACAAGAAAGTGCGCCCAAGAAAATTTGAGGTAGGACAACTTGTTTTGAACGTATCTTTCCGCGCCAGGAAGAAGCAAAAGGAAAGTTCGCCCTGAATTGGCAAGGTCCTTACCTCATCAAGAAAGTACTGTCAAAATGAGCTCTACACTTGGCAAATATAGAAAGAAAGGTGAATGATATATCCGTCAACGCAGATGCGGTCAAGAGATACTATCTCTGACATGCCTCTGTTGAGGGAATTTTTATACTTAGCATTCTCAGGTTGGGATGACGAAAGACTATCATTCTCGCGACCCAAACACTGGTCAACCCTAGTTAGCCCTTTGAAGCCTTGTTTATATTCTTTGTTTTCCCCTCTTTTGGAACCAATGTATTTAAAAAAAATCAAATAAAAAATCAAAAAAGATATCAAAGAAAAAGAAAAAAAACAAATCATCAAAACAAGTTCATGTTAGTTGAACTACGTCTGACCTGATTATGAAAGGATACGTAGGCACCTCACTCTGGGGTTCGGTCAGACCAAAACAAAAATCCAAATTTCCCCAATATTCAAAGAAACTGGGGCATGATTTTATTTTATATTTGATGGTTATTCCATCAAAATGGTTCCAAAAGTTGTAATTCAGTTGAATAACTCTTTTTACCTTTCCCTGCTAAGACCTTCTGATCAACTTTCGAGAATGCTAAGTCAGTATACTATGGTTGATGCCTCATCCATTGTAAAGAGAGAAAAATAAATGAGAGTCTTATTGGTGAAAACCCTCACGGGAACTATAAGGCAATGGTAAGTTGAGAGAAAGGCAAATGAGAGAGGTCAATTGGTGAAAACCCACAAAGGGTATCATTGATCGATTTAAAGCTTCTTATATCCCGCACAAGCATGGTTAAGACAAAGAACTCAGTTTCAAAGTGAAGTTTATAATAGATTTCAAGAATTAGACAATTCAAACGGATCGGGCAGTCTAAAGCGCATGTCATGTTCATTGAAGTCAACATATTCCTCTAGATAAGTCCTTTCTATTTTATTTTTCTTCTTTGAAAGGTACAGTTGTTGATTAAGTTGTAATTCCTATTAGTTCACCTTCTTGTTTTCTTTCATACTATTCTTTCTGAGTCCTTTTTAATCTAATTTTTTCAAAGCAAAGCAAAGAAAAGACCGCAAAATTGGCTACAGTTTCCCTGTTATATGAAGCAAAACTTTCTGGGCATGAACATCATGGGCAAAGGCATAAAGCCATCTTTGATTTCCCTTGACGAGCAAAAGGCTCGAAGGACTGAACAATGTGTCAAGGGTCAAAAAAGGTTACCCAGTTAAAAGTTATTTTGGGAGAAAGGTTGTTTGCACCACAAACACAAATGGGGATAGGCGCAAAATAGGAAGGATTTGATGTTGAGAAATAAGATCTCTAGAAAGTAAAGACAGAATCTCCCGATTATTCGTACGACCATTGACAGAGTCAGTTGTTCCAACAAGTGCAATGGACACTAGGTCAAGTCTCCCAAGAGATCAAGGCCACAAACTGACCACCATTTTAAAACTAACGAATATTTCTTTGTTTAGAACAGGAACAGAACAATTTTAGGAAACAGTTCATGGAAGGACGAACATCACCAAGTGAAGTTCTCAAATCCTTGATTTCCTTCTAATATACATGTAATCATGTTATTCTTAGTTTCATTATAGGGAATTGTTACCCTAGCTTCAACACTGGGTACATCCCCTGGTCGCATTATTTTCTTCCTACATAGGGTACGACATTCTCTAGTTGAATCTTAGAGACCAAGAGTCTCATCATATTGTCAACACAGGGTACTACATCCCCCTGGTCGCATTATTTTCTGCCTACATAGGGTACGACATTCCCTAGTAGTGTCTCAAAAGACTGCAAGCCTTATCTTATTGTCAACACAGGGTACTACATCCCTTAGTTGCATTTTATTGCCAACATAGGGTACGACATTCCCTAGTAGCATCTTAGTGAGCCACGAGCCTCATTTTATTACAAAGACAGGGTACTAAATCCCCTGGATGCATTGCTTATTGTCAACATAGGGTACGACATTCCCCAGTAGCATCTCAAAGAGCCACGAGCCTCATCTCATTTCCAAACACAGGGTACTACATCCCCGAATTTCATCTCATTGCTAACATAGGGTACGGCATTCCCTAGTAGCATCTCAGAGTGCCGTGTGCCTCATCTTATTGCCAATACATGGTACTACATCCCCTGGTTGTATTACTTTTTTCCAACATAGGGTACGACATTCCCTAGTAGCATCATAGAGTGCCTCGAGCCTCATCTTATCGCCAACACAGGGTACTACATCCCCTAGTTGCTTTCTTCTTGTTAACACTGGGTACGACATCCCCTATTATTAATTTTTTAAGAAATTTTTTTTGTCTTTTTCAATTCTTTATTCCTCAGTAGCAAAGATAGTTTATTGTGTTTTTAATAACTCACAAAAATTTTCTAGTATAAACTGGGGTAGAAAATTTTTGTTCGTTTTGTTTGTTTCTGATTGCTTGCAGGTTTTTCTGCGAAGTACGGATTGGATGTGCAAAAAAAAAAAAAAGATTCCAGCTCTCGCCAGAGAAAGTGGAACATTTGATCTCAATACCAGCCGAACCAGCTTTGACATAATGCATGCATAGATAGAGAATTTCAAGATCCATCTTCTTATCACCTGATCAAGAAATAAGCCTGTGAGAATATTTCATAGTCTTTTATGTCGGAGAGCATCAAGTTTCAGTCTAAAGTCAATGAAGGAAGCAAGTCAAGAATCAACAACAAGACTCCAGATGACATTTACATAGGAATTTTGTAACTCTTAGATTTCAAGAATATGTAATTTTTCTTTTCGTTTTGATGTAATAGTAGGAACCACGGATCGGAACCTCGACAGAACTTCGCTCAAATCTCCCTCTAAGAATACTCATCGCTTTTCTTGAACTACACGTGACCTGATTCCCTTATAGCCCAGGATATGTAGGCTGCCTAAAACCAAGGGTCGATCACATCTTTTTCTTTTATATTCTTTTCCTTTTCAAATAATAGTGTGGTAAAAAATTAGTCACCGTGTTCATTTTCTTTGCCTGAAAACTCTTCATGTTTCCAAGCAAAGAGGGGCATGCTGTGAACAACTAATTTTTGACCAACACCCAAATTCTATACTATTTTGGTGTAAATATTTCTTTTAAGTCTAATCTTAATATTTTAAATTTTTATCTTACTCTTAATAGGTTTGATTTAAGAAAATTAAAAACTTCAAAAATATTCACATTCATAGAATATAAGATTTGTTCCTATGTTTAAATAGAAGAAAATATATATATTATAAAAATAATAATAATAATAACACCCAACTTCCCCACTTCACCCAACCTCATTACCCACTCTGTAACGATCCGACCGGTCATTTTGAGCTCTAGAGCGTCGTTCAGTAGTTTAAGGTTGTGAGAAGCTTCGCTTTAGGTATTATGACCCGTGGGCGTGGTCGGAATTTAATTTCTGGAAGTTTAGAAATAATTTGGAAAGCAAATTCTCAATTCAGAAACCTTAAGTTGGAAGAATAAATTAAGATTGGAATTTGGAGTAAACGACCTCCGAATCAGGATTTAAAGGTTCCTGCAGGTTCGTATGATGATTTCGGACTTGGGCGTATGTCCGGATCGGGTTTTGGATAACCTGGGAGCATTTCGGCGTATATTATGAAGATAGCATTTTAGAAGAATTTCATAAATTTGGGCTGTAAGGCATTTCAGTGTTATAGATGTCCGTTTGGGACTCCAAGTCTGGGAATAGCTTTGTATGGTTATTCTTGAGTTGGGAGCGTGATCGGAAGTGAATTCGGAGGTCTGTGGGTCATTTTTAAGTCATTTGGCGAAAGATAGAAATTTGAAGGTTTTTGAGAAATCCGACCGTAAGTGAAAATTTTGATATCGGGGTCGGAATGCAATTCCGGAAGTTGGAATAGGTCTGTAATATCAAATATGACTTGCGTACAAAATTTGGGCTCAATCGGACGTGATTTGATAGGTTTCAGCATCGGATGTGGAAGTTTGGAATTTCAAGTTCATAAAGTTTGAGTTTTAGTGTGATTCGTGATTTCAGCATTGTTTGATGTGATTTGAGGCCTCGAGCAAGTCCACATTATGTTTTTGAACAGGTTGGTGTAATTGGACGGGGTACCGGGGGCCTCGGGTGGATTCCAGGTGGTTAACAGATCAAGTTTGGAGTTTGAAGAAGGATGAGGTTGCTGTCATCTGGTGTGACCGCACTTGCGAGGCTTTGGTCGCAGGTGCGGAGCCGCATGTGCGAGAGATTTTTGTACTTGCGAAGGCGCATTTGCGGTAGTTTGGGCGCACCTGCGGGAGCGCAGGTGCGAGGATCGGATCGCATGTGCGAAAAATGGCATGGGCAGAATGTTTTAAAACCGAGATGTGTCGGCCATTTCTCTCATATTTCTCATGGATGAGGCGATTTTAGGAGAGCTTCAAGAGGGATTTTCATCATGCATTACTAGGTAAGTAATTTCTTCATGCTTTTAAGTTAATTACAAGGTTTATGCATGGAATTAGACATAGAAATTAGTAGGAAATTGGGAAATCTTGAAGAAAACCTAGAAATTTGTATTTGGATTTTTAGCCACGAATTTGACTATGGAATTTAGAGTAAATTATATATTTGAGTTAGTAAGACTATGGGTAGGGTATATCTTCGAGAAATTTTAGAATCCGGGCACATGGGCCTGAGGGGATTTTGGTCAATTTAATGAGCGGAGTTGGGAAAGTATATAATCTGAATTTGTTACGAGTATTAGAATGAATTTTTATTGCTTTGCCCGTTATTTGATAGTTTTGGGGCGTTGTGCATCCATTGGAGTCGTCGGAAGGGCTTGGAAGCCGGTTATGGGATTTCGGAGCGAGGTAAGTCTCCTTTCTAACTTTGTGAGGTGGAATTATCCCCCTAGGTGAACTAATTAAATATGTGTTACTATCTGCAGGGGCTACGTACGCACGAGGTGGAAGGAGTCCAAGCGTAGCTACTATTATTCCATGTCCGGGTAGTCTAGGACCCACTAACATATCTTACTTGTTGTACTTGTGATCTTGCCGGTAATATTAGACCGTTAATATGATCGGAATAATAATTGAATCCCTAAGAAGACTAGAGTTCATTTTCTTAATCACCTAGAAAGAGAATTGATTTCTCCGTGGATAATTGTGTTCCTGATAAGGTTATATTATTGAATATTATTAAACATGGAAAATGAGTTCCAAAATAAAGATTTAAATGCTATTTTTCGTGTTCCTTTAAGAAGAATTCTATCATTTTCTTGAGAAGTTGTTTTCTTGATAAAAGTATGGATTTATTATGTGAATACGTGTACATATGAGCACCTGAGTCGCAGGTATGATTCGCGAGCAGGCTAGCCTTACTACTATTACGTTGACCGCGTCGCATGATCGATTCGCGAGCGGAGAAAATAGATGCATCTATGGTTCGAGCTGTTCGACCCTTCGACAGTGCACAGTTTATTATTGTTTGTCCGCACCGTTAGACCCTCGACATTTCTTACGCATGATAATTGCTGCGTATTTCCTATGATTTATACATGTTTATCGGCCTAAGGAAATTCTTAATTGCCAGTTAAAAAGAAGAAGAATTGATGTGTAAAATGTGAGATAAGTCTAATGTTATCACCCCTGATTATTATTTAAATTGTCAACTGAAATGACGAAGGTGTTAAAGTGTTAAATATAAGAAGAACTGATATTCCTTATCCCTGATATTTAAATAAATTTCCTATGACATTCATGCTTAGTGTCTCACTTGATTATACTAAATTGATCTCTAGCACGTGTCAAATCGACCTCTCGTCACTACCTCTCTGAGGTTAGGCGGGATACTACTGAGTACACGTTGTTTTCTTACTCATGCTACACCTGTTGTGCATTTTTATTGCACATGTACTTTCACAGCGATGTGGCTGGTTTGGAGACTTAGGCGAGATGTATCATCCGGAGGCAATCCACAGCTGGCAGAGTCTCCCTCGTATTGTATTCATTTTGTTTTAAATTACATTGTCCAATTTGTATCTCGGACAAGCTTTGTAATGATCGTATAAATTCTTAGAAATTGCTCATGCACTTGTGACACCAGGTTCTGGGATGTGTATGGGATGTACTTTATAAAAAGGGAATAGTAAATTGTTGTATTTACTTTACGGATTTTGTTTAGTTACTACGTAATAAGTTAAAGGTAATGATTTCAAAAATGTTAAAACGGGAATCTATTTCAACTAATTAAAGATTGGCTTGCCTGGCAGTGGTGTCCGACACCATTACGACCTTAATAGATTTGGGTTGGACAACATGGTATCAGATAACTAGGTTCCCTTGGGTTTCACAAGTCATGAACAAGTCTAGTAGAGTCTTGCGGATCGGTACGGAGACGTACTTATCTTTGAGAGGCTACATGGCTGTTATGAGTACTTCCCTTCTTGATTCCTCATCGTGCGATTTGATTCCTTTAAGGCTTATGCCTATGTTTATTCCTACTCAATCTTACGTGTCGCGAAGCGCTTGCTATGAATCGGGAATTTGAGGAATTGAATTGGTGCTACATATATAATGCGAGATATTTTTCATGTGTAATTGGTTGGGGACTATTGTTATGACCCTGCAGAAAGATAATATGTTGTTTCAGCTCAGTAGTTATGTTTTATAGAGCCTTAAGGCTATGATCAGGTAGTGATGATGCTTACGATTGGTTATCGCGCGATTTCGATCTAATGATAGAATGCTTGCCCATATGTTCGGGGTGATGAATTGGTTGAAGCGAGGCCTTCTCAGGGAGTGATTTCGAGATTGCAGCATTTTAGTTCCGGCAGAGGTAAGGCATTTGGACTATAAATGGTCAGGTTTTGGATTGATAAAGCAGTAAGACTTGGTGTTTTCAAGTAAGGTGGGATATTCACATGTGATGGGAAATCGTCGTCATTGATCGAATGGAATGTGTTAAGTCTGTCGGTGTTATGGTTTCTTCGGCTGCATTGGGTTAGAGTGTTGTGAAGTAGTATTGAAGAAGCGGTTGTTAGAGATCGTGGTGCGTGGTGGTTCAGGGCTGAATAGTTATTTCTAATGAAGGCAACTCGAAAAAGATGATCCTCGGAGAGTTTGAAGTCGTGGTGATCTATTTGTGTAAGAGCTGCAGAGAATGATATTGAATTGGACAGCATGCGATGAAGGAAGACATATGAGAAGTATTAGGCGGCGGCTAAATTTCAAAAAGGTCAGGCGTAAGGAAAGGAGGTCAGGTAGTGCTTAAAGGAATGAGATTAACAAGTGGGAGAGTGGCAGCGTAGCACATAGTTTAGTGGTAAGACAACTGCCTATCTTGAGGGAAAGTTTGATAGTTTTAGTGGATGGCGATTGGGTCTACGAGCTTAAGCTGAAATATGGGTTATTTCGGCAGGAGGTTGGATACAAAAAGGAGGAGTTGTTAGGAATGAAGAAGGACACAATGTGGAGGTGAGTTTGAAGATGTTGTAGCGCATTTAGTAGAAGTCCATGAGGAGCGGACGAACTAGTAAAGTTGGTAGAGGAAGAAGGGCGCATGATAGGGTATTGATGTTGTAGAGAGTGTGCATTGCAGCATCATTGGAAGGTGTCAGTTGGTGATTTCCACAGGAGGGGTTATCTCCTGTGAGTAGGTTAGTGATTGTGTGGTTGCAAGTTTCTGTGAGGGATTCTAGCGGCTATTCGGTAGGAGGCAGATGTGCGAATGATGGTAGAGAATTTGAGTATTTAGGGAGTGCTAACAAGAGAATTTGGAAGGATTGGTTAAGCAAAATCATGTTAACAAAGGAGAAAGGATCTCAGTAGGTTTTAGAGTGGTCCAAGGAGTAGCTTCGGGCTAAGTGGGGGAGTCCCACCACCTGTAGTTGGGTTGTAGGATTGAGTTATCATGGAGTTGCGGATTGTTGGCGTGTTGGCAAGTTATTTCAGCTAAGGGGAAAGGAGTAAAAATGGTGATCGTGCGTGGAATTTGATGAATGTGTGCAAAAGTTGGCCTTGTCGGACCAGGGTTAGGCTTTGAAAGATTTAGAATTTATGCTTAAGGCATAGGCGAGTTGTAAGGGTAGTGACTCAATCATGTACTTCATTGAGAGGATGTTCATGTGCTATAAGAGCCTTGGAGTTGATTTTATTCGGGGCCAGACAGAGTGGGTGACTCTCAATAGTGGTCCTAATATTCGAAAGTTAAGAATGCGGTGTTTAAGGGTTTCAAGCAGCAGTATGATTAAGAGTCGAGCTTTTGCAGTATAATTCCTGAGAAAGGGAAAATAATTGGAGTGTTCTATGTTATTTTCAGCATGCAGGATAGTATTGGAGGAGTGAGAGAAATAAAATCTGGGTTGTAGAAAGATTTTCAGGAGGGTATGAGACGGGTTGCGAGATTTAGGCAGCATGGTCTCGTGAATCAAGGTCACTCGGGATGATGGAGGGTCGAGTTTGCTATAAGTTTAAGGAAGTTACTATTATTCTTGAGGTAATTAATGATGATTAAAAGAAGATAGATTGTTTAGCCATGGTTGAAATGGCACATTTACGACAGTGATCAGTTTCATCAGTGTAATTAAATTATGCATGCGATTTGGGCCGGTATGTGGGGGCTTATCGGCCGTCGTAATAGATTTCATGTGGGAGAGTTTGAGTGTTATGGACTTTCAGGTGTAGGCAGATCCCGGAAGGTTTATGATGGTTCAGACCACTACTTAAGGATTTGCATGTATTGTGATTGTCGGAGTTCACTCTTGTGTTTTGTGGTGGTTCTCTTGAATTGAGGTAAGTAAAAGGTTTCTATATGATGAGGTATTTCCCCTATTAGTGGTTCAGAAGTTATGATGGAATTCTTGCACTATCTCGTATTGGCATGTTAGTGGTTCAGGCATTGTTCCGTCTTCGTCAAATTCATATGATCGCACCTCAGTTGTGATTATGATCGATATTCAATATTTCGTGTTAGGGAGAAATTCAGCTCCGTGTATATCTCCTTCTGTGAATTTTATGTGTGGATCGGGTGGCACGACGCCACGGGTATGTTATGTGGATCGGGTTACACGACGCAACAACGTGATGAAGAGTTAGTTCCTATATTTATTTTCTTGTATTTTACTTCCTATTTTCTGAGAAAGTTCATATTAGTTGCCTGAATCGAGTAGTCCCTTCCTGAGTCATTTCTTATTTAACATGTTCGAGTTATGGCCTATTGGCGCGATGTGGTATCATGTGAGACTGTTGGTCATGTTTGGGGTGATTCATTTTCTGAGCAGTTCATACTGGGTGAGACGAGATTATTGGACCAGGGATCAGTGCGACAAGATTTTGTGAAGTATATTAAAGGACAAATACCAGTATTGGTTCGTAGTGGGATCATGATCTAAGTCAAGAGAAAAGATTTCAATGTTTAGTTAACTCTGCAGTTGGTTAGAAATTTCTACACATCTCCTCCGTTGTGGTGGTATCGTCAGCATTATAGCATGATGTATATATATATATATATCATAAGGTGCATTGGGAGCATCACATTCGTGAAAATTTGGCTATTAAGATTTAGGGAGTGTCATTGTTGCCAGATGATGAGTTATGCGGTGCATGGTGCTGATTCAACAAAGGTATGCAGTCATGGTATATCATGTGGTAGTTGATACGTTGTTTATACATTGGAACTAGGCCTGGCCGAGAATTTTAGGTATTGCAATTGGGTTGTGAGCCTAATATATGGATAAAAGAAGAGATCTTCAGATTTGATCAAGCTAATGTACTCAGCTGGGTTGTGGTAGCACGGGCAGGTGCGCGAAGTGTTAAACAGTGATTTCAGATAACTTCAGAGTAGTTCTTAGCACGTTTGAGGACGAACTCTGTTTAAGTGGGGGAGAATGTAACGACCCGGGCGGTCGTTTTGAGCTCCAACGCGTCGTCTGGCGGTTTGAAGTCATTAGCAGCTCCATTTCAGGTATTATGACTCGTGGGCATGCTCGGAGTTGAATTTCGGGAAGTTTGGAGTCAAATTGGAAAGAAAATTCTCATTTCAGAAGCCTTAAGTTGGAGAAATTGACTAAGATTGGAATTTTGAGTAAACGACCTTCGAATCAGGATTTGAAGGTTCCACCATGTTCGTATGATGATTTCGGATTTGGGCGTATGTCCGGATCAGTGGATAACCCGGGAGCGTTTCGGCGCATATTATGAAAGATAGCATTTTAGAAGAATCTCATAAATTTGGGCTGTCACGACCCAAAATCCATAAGGTCGTGATGNTATATATATATATATATATATATATATATATATATATATATATATATATATATATATATATATATCATAAGGTGCATTGGGGAGCATCAGATTCGTGAAATTTTGGCTATTAAGGTTCAGGGAATGTCATGGTGGCTAAATGATGAATTATGCGGTGGATGGTGCTGATTCAGCAAAGGTATGCTATCATGTTCTGGTATATCGTGTGGTAGTTGATGGTGATTATATGTTGGAAGCAGGCTTGGCAGAGAATTTCAAGTGTTGGAACTGGATTCTAAGCCAATCATATGTATAAAAGAAGAAATATTCAAATTCGATCGAGCTAATGTACTCAACTGGGTTGTGGTAGTACGGGCAGGTGCTCGAGGTGTTAAACAGTGATATCGGATAACTCCAGAGCAGTTCTTAGCACGTTCGAGGACGAACGTCTGTTTAAGTGGGGGAGAATGTATTGATCTGACTGGTCGTTTTGAGCTCTAGCACGACGTTCAGCGGTTTGAGGCCGTGAGCAGATTTGTTTCAGGTATTATGACCCGTGGGCGTGGTCAGAATTTAATTTCGGGAAGTTTAGAGTTAATTTGGAAAGAAAATTTTCAATTCGAAAGCCTAAGTTGGAAGAATCAACTAAGATTGGAATTTAGAGTAAACGACCTCCGAATCAGGATTGGAAAGTTCTGCGAGTTCGTATGATGATTTCGGACTTGGGTGTATGTCGGGATCGGGTTTTGGATAACCCGGGAGCGTTTCGGCGTATATTATGAAAAATATCATTTTAGAAGAATTTCATAAATTTGGGCTGTAAGGCATTTTAGTGTTATAGATGTCCTCTTGGGATTCCGAGACTGGGAATAGCTTCATATGGTGATTCTGGAGTTGGGAGGGCGATCAGAAGTGAATTCGGAGGTCTGTGGGTCATTTTGAAGTCATTTGGCTAAATATAGAAATTTGAAGGTTTTTGACAAATCCAACCGGAAGTGGAAATTTTGATATCGGGGTCGGAATGCGATTCCGAAAGTTAGAGCAGGTCCTTAATGTAAAATATGACTTGTGTGCAAAATTTGGGGTCAATCGGACGTGATTTGATATGTTTCAGCATCAGATGTGGAAGTTTGGAATTTCAAGTTCATAAAGTTTGAGTTTTAGTGTGATTCGTGATTTCGGCGTTGTTTGATGTAATTTGAGGCCTCAAGCAAGTCCCCATTATGTTTTGGAACAGGTTGGTGTAATTGACGGGGTCCTGGGGGCCTCGGATGCATTCCAGGTGGTTAACGGATCAAGTTTGGAGTTTGAAGAAGGCTGAGGCTGCTGTCATCTTGTGTGACCGCACCTGCGAGGCTTTGGTCGCAGGTGCGGATCCGCAGGTGAGAGGTTCTTGCTGGCTTGGATGGGAGCGCAGGTGCGATGGAATTCCGCACCTGCGAAGGCGCAGGTGCAGATGTTTGGGCGCTCTTGCGGGAGCGCATGTACGAAGATCGGATCGCAGGTGCGAAAAATGGCTTGGGCAGAATGTATTAAAATCCAGATGTGTTGGCCATTTCTCTCATATTTCTCCTGGATGTGGAAATTTTAGGAGAGCTTCAAGAGGGATTTTCATCATGCATTACTAGGTAAGTAATTTTTTCATGACTTTAAGTTAAATACAAGGTTTATGCATGGAATTAGACATAGAAATTAGTAGGAAATTAGGAAATCTTGAAGAAAACCTAAAAATTTGTATTGAATTATTAACCACGAATTTGAGTATGGAATTTAGAGTAAATTGTATATTTGAGTTAGTAAGACTATGGGTAGGGTATATCTTCGAGAAACTTCGGAATCCGGGCACGTGGGCCCCAGGGCATTGATTCCTCGAGAATAATTGTGTTCCTGATAAGGTTATATTATTGAATATAATTAAACTTGGCAAATGGGTTCCAAAAAAAAGATTTAAATGCTATTTTTCGTGTTCCTTTAAGAAGAATTCTATCATTTTCTTGAGAAGCTATTTTCTTGATAAAAGTATGGATTTATTATGTGAATACGTTTACATATGAGCACCTGAGTCGCAGGTATGATTCACGAGCAGGCTAGCCTTACTATTATTATGTTGACCGCGTTGCATGATCGATTCGCGAGCGGGAAAATTAGATGCATCTATGGTTTGAACCGTTCGACCCTTCGGTAGTGCACAGTTTATTATTGTTGGTCCGCGCCATTCGACCCTCGACATTTCTTGCGCATGATAATTGCTGCGTATTTCCTGTGGTTTATACATGTTTATCGGCCTAAGAAAATTCTTAATTGCCAGTTAAAAAGAAGAAGAATTTATTTGTAAAATGTGAGATAAGTCTGATGTTCTGACCCCTGATTATTATTTAAATTGTCAACTGAAATGACAAAGGTGTTAAAGTGTTAAATATAAGAAGAACTGATATTCCTTATCCCTGATATTTAAATAAATTTCCGTTGACATTCATGCTTAGTGTCTCACTTGATTATACTAAATTGACCTCTAGCAAGTGTCAAATTGACCTCTCGTCACTACCTCTCTGAGGTTAGGCGAGATACTTACTGAGTACACATTGTTTTCTTACTCATGCTACACTTGCTGTGCATTTTTATTGCACAGGTACTTTCAACAGCGATGCGGCTGGTTTGGAGATTTAGGCGATCTGTATCATCTGGAGGCGATCTGCAGCTGGCAGAGTCTCCCTCGTATTGTATTCATTTTGTTTTAAATTCCATTGTCCAATTTGTATCTCGGACAAGCTTTGTAATGATTGTATAAATTCTTAGAAATTGCTCATGCACTTGTGACACCGGGTTCTGGGATGTGTATGGGATTTACTTTATAAAAATGGAATATTAAACTATTGTATTTACTTTACGGATTTTGTTTAGTTACTACGTAATAAGTTAAAGGTAATGATTTCTAAAATATTAAGACAGGAATCTATTTCAACTAATTAAAGATTGGCTTGCCTGACAGTGGTGTCCGGCGCCATCACGGTCTTAATAGATTTTGGGTCATGATGGCGCGGACCAACAATAATAAAGTGTGCACTGCTGAAGGGTCGAACAGCTCGAACCATAGATGCATCTATTTTCCTCGCTCGCGGATTGATCATGCGACGCGATCAACATAATAACAATAAGGCTAGCCTGCTCGCGAATCATACCTGCGATCAGGTGCTCATATGTACACGTATTCACATAATAAATCCACATTTTTATCAAGAAAACAGCTTCTCAAGAGGATGATAAAATTCTTCTTAAAGGAACACGAAAAATAGCATTTAAATCATTGTTTTCAAATTCATTTGCCAAGTTTAATAATATTTAATAATATAACCTTATCAGGCATACAATTATCCACGGAGGAAATCAATTCTCCTTCTAGATGATTAAGAAATGAACTCTAGTCTTCTTAGATATTCAATTACTATTTCGATTATATTAGCGGTCTAATATTACTGGCAAGATCACAGGTACAACAGGTAAGGCATGCTAGTGGGCCCTAGACTACCCGGAAATGACATAATAGTAGCTACGCACAAAGACTCCCGTCACCTCGTGCGTACGTAGCCCCCGCAGATAGTACCACATACTTAATTAGTTCACCTAGGGGGACGATTCTCCCTCACAAAGTTATAAAGGAGACTTACCTCGTTCCGAAATTTCATAACCGGCTTCCAAGCCCTTCCGACGGCTCCAATGGACACACAAAGCCCCAAAACAATCCAAATAACAACAAACCAATGAAAATATACTCTAATATTTGCAACAATCCAAATTATATAATTTCCCAACTCCGCTCAGTGAATTGACCAAAATGCCCTCGGGCCCACGTGCCCGGATTTTGAAATTTCTTGAAGATATACTCTATCCATAGCCTTACTAGCTCAAATATACAATTTACTCTAAATTCCATGCTCAAATTCGTGGTAGAAATCTGAAATACAATTTTCTAGGTTTTCTTTAAAATCCAAATTTTTCCACAATCATTCATGTTTATTTCATGCATATAACTTGTATTAATCTTAAAAACATGAAGGAATTACTAACCTAGTGATGCTTGACGAAAACCCACTCTTGAAGCTCCTCAAATCGTCCAAACCAAAAGAAATTTGGAGAAGAGATGAAATTTTTCCGTTTAAAACATAACACTGTCCAGGCGACCCTCCTATGCGATCACACAACATGCTCCATGATCGCATAGGCCTTCTATGTTGCCTCCCTAATTCCTCCTGTGCGTTCGCATGCAAGCTCCAGCGTTCGCACAGGCCAAATGCCTCACAGCCTCCAAACGCACACTGTGCGATCACAACTCCAACCCTACGATCTTATAGGAAAAACTCCAGGACCCTTGAATCTCTTCTCCGTGATCGCACTCATCCTTATGCGATCGCATAGACCAAGAATCCAGCTCTCAAATTTCCTTCATTGCGATTACAAACAAGGGGCCGCGATCGCATAGCACACTAGATACACAAGAAGATAGCAGCAGCAAAATAGAGAAAAATGGTTTGAATTCACCCCAAACACACCTGAGGCCCCCGGGACCCCATCCAATCCCACGAATCAGTCCCATAACACCCTACGGACTTTCTCGAGGCCTCAAATCACATCAAACAACGCCAAAATCACGAATCACACTCAAACTCAAACTTTATGAACTTTGAAATCTCAAACCTTCACATTCGATGCCGAAACCTATCAAATCACGTCCAATTGACCTCAAATTTTGCATGCAATTCATATTTGACATTACGGACCTGCTCCAACTTCCGGAATCGCATTCCGACCCCGATATCAAATTTTCTACTTCCGGTCGGATTTCTCAAAAACGTTCAAATTTCTATCTTTAGCCAAATGACTTCAAAATGACCTACGAACATCCTGATTCACTTCCGATCGCGCTCCCAACTCCAGAATCACCATACGGATCTATTCCCAGGCTCGGGGATCCTAAACGAACATCAATAACACTAAAATTCCTTACAACCCAAATTTATGAAATTCTTCAAAAATGCTATCTTTCATAATATATGCCGAAATGCTCTCGGATTATCCAAAACCCGATCCGGACATACGCCCAAATCCAAAATCATCATACGAACCTGCATGAACCTTCAAATCCTGATTCGGGGGTCGTTTACTCAAAATTCCGATCTTAGTTGATTTTTCCAACTTAAGGCTTCCGAATTGAGGATTTTCTTTCCAAATCAACTCTAAACTTTCCTAAATTCAATTCCGACCACACCTACAAGTCATAATACGTGAAATGGAGCTACTCACGACTTCAAATCGTTGAACGACACGCTAGAGATCAAAACGACCGGTCGAGTCATTACATTCTCCCCCAGTTAAACAGACGTTCATCCTCTAACGTGCTAAAAACTACTTAGGAGTTATCTGAAATCATTGTTTAACACCCTGAGCACCTTCCCGTGCTGCCACAACCCAGTTGAGTAAATTAGCTTGATCAAATCTGAAGATTTCTTATTTTATCCATATAATAGGCTCAGAATCCAGTTCCAACTCCTGCAATTCTCTGCCAGGCCTAGTTCTAATATAAACACCGTATCAACTACCACACGACATACCAGAACATGACTACATACCTTTTCTGAATCAGCACCATGCACCGCATAACNTATATATATATATATATATATATATATATACATCCTGATATAATGCTGGCGTTACCACCACAACGGAGGAGATGTGTAGAAATTTATAATCAACTGCCGAGTTAACAAATCATTGAATATCTCCTCTTGACTAGAATCATCACCTCATTACGAACCAAATAATGGTATTTGTTCTTTAATATAGTCTGCTAAATCTTATCACGCTGATCCCTGATCCAATAATCTCGTCTCACCCAGTATGAACTGTTCAGACAACAAATTACCCCAAACATGACCAACAGCCTCACATGATACCACATCGCGCTAATAGGCCATAACTCGAACATGATAAATAAGAAATGACTCAGGAAATGACTATTCAACTCACGCAACTAATATGAACTTTCCTCAGAAAATAGGAAGTAAAATATAAGAAAAATAAATATAGTAACCTTACTCATCATCACCATGTTGCGGCATGCAACCCAATCCAAATAACATACACATGGCAACATGCCACCCGATCCACACATAAAATTTACATAAGAAGATACACGGAGCTGAATCGCTCACTATTACAAATTACCGAATATCGGTCACAAGCACGTTAAGTGCATAATACCATCCTGGGGAGACCGATAAAGCCATATGCTACAAAACTCAAGCACAACCGAGGTGCGATATATTTATATACTCTGGATCCCAAGAGCTGTCCTACTCACATAACATCATCATTATGCGGAGATCTCAACACATAAGAAATTATCAAGCCATTTCACAACTCACACGGCACAATCATATCATCACCTGAATTTGAGGAAGACTGAACAACATCTGCTGTTCTAATACCTTTCCATGAGGAGCGCTCTACTGAAATAAACATGCTTGGCTCATACGGAGCCCATAATCATATTTAAACCCATCCACAAACATCGAGTCTACCTTGCTCGCACCAAACTAAGCTAATAGCTTTACCTGGGTCCGTATTAACCCACTTCCTATCATAATACATAAGAACAACCATCATCGCCGGGACAAACACCCCATAATCCACAATCAATTGAACCGAACGCCTTCCGGGCATAAATTCTCAAATAAGCAATGTTGCACTTCCTTATACTTGGTCTAAATCTTCAACTAATAAGGTGACTCCATGTCACACTTATAGAATCTTCTCGCGGTCATGCTTCCACGACCTTCCACACAAGGCAACAAGTCTGCACATCTATACCACCGACCACACTAATGTGGCAAAGCAAATCAAGAACCCACAACTAGGATGCGAAGCCTCTTTCACCAAACACCAATCTCAGGTGACACTGAAGACAACACCAGCTTACTCTAAATATTCAAATCCCTTATTCTTGCTCATCTGAGCTCATGACATCCTTGTCAACACCGAACCGCAACCTCGATTCCTTACTTCCAGTTACATAATGCTTACCGTGCCTAACATGCCAATATGAGATAGCGCAAGAATTCTATCATAACTTCTGAATCACTAATAGGGCGAACACTTCATCATATAGAAACCTTTTACTTACCTCAATTCAAGAGAACCACCACAACACACGAGTGAATTCCCACAATCACTATACATGCAATCCTTAAATAGTAGTCTATACCACCATAACCCTTCCAGGATCCGCCTACACTTGACAGGCCATAGCACTCGAATTCTCCCATATGAAACCCATTACGACGAACAACAAGCCCCGCACATACCGGCCCAAACCACATGCATAAGTTAATCACATCGAAGGAACTGATCACTGTCGTAAATGTGCCATTTCAACCATGGCTAATCAATCTATCTTCTTTTAATCATCTTCAATTGCCTCAGGAATAATAGTAACTTCCTTCAACTCATATCAAACTCAACCCTCACTCTTCCCGAGTGTGATAACCCAAAGGGGTCATCCCGTATTTTTTATCTAATTATGTGTTTTGAGTTCGTGAAACCTCCTTCTATCTCACCTCGATTTGCATTTGCAGCCCAGGCGTGTAACTGGGAAGCCTTTATGTGAAAAGCTGATAAAAATGAAAATTTTGTATTGGAAATTTGAATAAAGTTTACTTTAGTCAACGAGTTTGGTAAATGGACCCGGACCTATGATTTGACAATCCCGGAGGGTCCGTAGGAAAATATGGGACTTGGGCGTATGCCCAGAATCGAATTCCGAGGTCTTGGGTCCGAGAAATGAATTTTTAAAGAAAATTATTTTCTGAAAAATATAAAGGTTTTTGAAAATAAAATTTGAGGTGAAACCTGTGATATCGGGCCCGATATCACAGGTTGCACCTCAAATTTTATTTTGAAAAATATAAAGGTTTTTGAAAATAAAATTTGAGGTGAAACCTGTGATATCGGGCCCGAATTACAATTTCGAAGCCCCGTGTAAGTTTGATATGATTTATATGTGTTATCTGTGAAATTTGGTAAGAAACGTACTTAGTTTGACGTGATTCGAGCCTTAAATGCAAAACTTAATGTTTATAGAAGTTTGAAGAACTTTCATGGATTTTTAGTTTAATTCATCGTGTTAGTGTTGTTTATGTGGTTTGAAACCTCAAGCGAGTCCGGGTTAGGTTATATGACTTGTATGTGTGGTTGGACGAGGTCCCAGGGGGCCTCTGGTACGTTTAGGATGCTCATCGGGTGTTATTAGAACTTGGGAGACAGCTGAACCACTACTGGTTCGGGTGTCGCGCACCTGCGATGGACCTTCTCCAGGTGCGGAAAAACAGGTGCGGCGAGGAGCTCGTAGGTGCGGAACTTAGCCCAAACCCCCAATCCTCGCAGGTGCGGTTAGTTTCCGCAGGTGCGGAGCCGCGGGTACGGACATTTGACCGCAGGTGTGACCCCATGTTTTTAGTGGGTTTTCGCACCTGCGATGGTAGTTCCGTAGGTGCGGTCCCAGGGGCGCATGTGCGGAATTGCTGGGCAGAACCGAGGGTTTATGTTATTTTTCACCATTTTCGAATTGGGGAGCTCGGGGAGAGGCAATTTTTGGAGGTTTTTGCACCTGGGTAATTTGGGTAAGTGATTTCTATCCATTATAGACCAATTTCCATGTTTCCAATCTTAAATCAAACCTTTAATTTCGAAAATTTAGGGTAGAAAATGGGATAAACTTCATAGACCGAATTATTGAGTTTTGATTGGGTTTTTGACCTCCGATTTGAGAGATATTCATATGTTTAGACTTGTCAGTGAATGGGTGTCCGGAAAATATAATTTTTACCCGAATCCGAGACGTGGGCCCGGGGGACTTTTTGGGAAATTTTCCTAATTTCGCGTCTTAGCTTCGAATTTATTTGTTAAACTAGTTGCTTGTAGTATTATTTACGCGATGCTATTTATTTTAGTAGATTTGGGCCATTGGGAGTCGGATACCGTGGCAAGAATGTGATTTCAAGTTTGTTTTGAGCGGTTGAGGTATGTATCTTGCCTAACCTTGTGTGGGGGAATTACCCCTTAGGATTTGAGTTTATTATGTTGATTGTAGTACGTGTATGCGAGGTGACGATGCATGCTCGGAAATATTTGTGGAAAGTTGACCCTTTAGGAACCTTAGATCCTTATATTTGATTTACTCCTATTGCCTACTTGACTCCTAATTGACTTATCTGAAGGTTATATTCCCTTTACTGTCATGATTTATCTTCTTAACTGCGTATCTCCAATTTGCAATTTATCTTCATCTCAACCTATTTTTTGTCTTAAATGAAGTTATGATTATTCTCTACTGCTTGTCCTTAAGTGGAAATTGTTGAATATTCTCGTAACTGCTCAACCTTAAAAGAAGTTTAGATATTCTATACCTTCGTGACTTGCCCTTATATGGAATTATCGGAGTTGTGTTTATTTCTTGTTGTTCACCCGTGATATTAGGTGCGGTTGTTACATGCTATTTGCCTTCCTTGTTGAGTGATTCGTAATACGCCTAGCTCTCCTTGTTATGTTTATCTCTAGTGAGCTACTTTTGCCTATCTTGTGGTTGAAGGCTCTTGAGTTGATGTATTAATTGTATCTTGAACTTTTGACATTGTTGTTGGTGTACTTGTTGTGGTGATGTAAGAGGTTTCTACCGTGCGGTTGTTGGTATAGGGACTTGCACGAGGTTTCTGCCGTGCCATGTTACCACTGATAATTGCACATGTGGCGTGATAAGGTAGGATATGAGATTGAGTGTTGCACATGTGGTGTGACAAGGTGGGAACATGTTTATGCACGTGTGGTGAAACAAGGCGGGCATATACTTTACTATTGCACATGTGGCGTGACAAGGTGGGATATGTCAGGGATTGTTTGTGATACTTGTGTTGGCCTGGGGGCATTTCTTGTTGTTGATATTGTGTACTGGAACATTACCATGTGAGTTTACTCGTGTGAAAACTTATGAGATGAAAATGTACGTGTTGCCCTTTTGCTTTCCTTATGTCTATTGGTTGTTGAAATCATGTTAGTACACCTGCACAAGCATACACGTAGTTAAGTACTACTAATGGATTCAGGACTCCTTGTCATTGTCAAGTATAGATACTCTTGTTGTGCTTACCGTATGGGTGGGAATGACCCAATTTGCACGTGAGTCGTCCGTGTAGTTAGTACTCGAAGGAGGGTGCAAGATGCCAAGTGTTAGGGTTCGAATATTGGGACCCATAAATGGTGATTTGTCCGAGGTTAGGAACCTCTTTGAGATAACTATGAATTTGATGTAGAAGTGGTTGAAGTTGTTGAGTCATTCCATGTACGTGTTGCATATTTATATGCCGGATTTGTTTGTGTTCTATTCAGTCTTTGTGTTACTTCATGGTATTTCCGCTGATATTTAATATTTTCCTTCTATATCGAATTCACTGTCTCGTTAGCTATATTGTGTAGCCTTTATGTGTATATCATCATTTCCCTGATTCCTATATTGATACTTGTTCAGTTTTATTAGACTAGTGGGTGTCTTGACTAGTCCTCGTCACTACTTCACCGAGGTTAGTCTTGATACTTACTGGGCACCACTGTGGTGTGCTCATACTACTCTTCTGCACATTTTTTGTGCAGATTCCAGGTTTTTGCATAGCCGGCCGATTGATTTTCAGTAGCACGGTTGCTGTTGTGGAGACTCAAGGTAAAACCTCTTCAGCGTTCGCGGTTTCGGATTCACCATCTTATATTTTTGTTTGCACTGTTGTACTTATTTATGAACACTGGTATTTTTAGGAGTTTTAGTGTAATTCTTAAAAGCTTATGACTTGTACTTCCGGGTTTTGGGAATATACAATGTGTAAAGAATCACTTATTTCAGAAAAATATTAGATTTTATTTATTATTGTTGATTATTCCATGAATATTAGGGTTACCTAGTCCTTAAGACTAGGTGCCATCACCATACCCAACGGAGGGAGATTTGGGTCGTGACAAGTTGGTATCAGAGCCCTAGGTTCATAGGTGCTACAAGTCATAAGAGAGTTTAGTAGAGTCTTGCGGATCAATACGGAGACGTCTGTATTTATCTTCGAGAGGCTACGAGACTATTAGGATAACTTCACTTCCTTCTTTCCTATCGTGCGAGTTCATTCATCTTGAAGTTTGAAATTTATCATTCCATTCTCTCACAGATGGTGAGGACGTAAGTTGCAGATCCTGAGGATGTTAACCTAGAGCAGACAGAGGTAGAGGTAGAGGTTGACGACGGGCACGTGCCGCAGCTAGAGCACCTGCCAGAGCAGCCGTTGAGGAGCCGCCAACAGTTCCAGTTGGGGGACCAGAGGCGCCTGTTGTTACACCCGGACTTCAGGAGACCTTGGCACAGTTCTGGGATGTGATGGGTACCTTAACTCAGGCGAGATTGATTCTGAGTGCACCAGCTACTTCACAGGGCGGGGGAGGAGCTCATACTCCCGTCGCCCACACTCCGGAGCAGCAAGATCAGGTTGGTAAGGTTCCAGGTGTCATGGCAGCACAACTTGGGATCCCAGTTCCGCCCGTGGTTAGGGCAGCAACATCTGAGGAGGAACAACTTAGGCTCGAGAGGTACAAGAAGTACCACCCTCCTACCTTCAGTGGATTGGCGACAGATGATGCCCAAGGTTTCTTGGAGGAGTGTCACCGTATTCTTTGTACTATGGGTATTATGGAGACGAGCGGGGTTGCTTTCATTACGTTCCAGCTCAGGGGAGCGGCTTATCACTGGTGGCTGGCATATGAGTTGGGTAGCCCGGCCGAGTCAGCTTCACTTACATGGGGTCAGTTTTCAGAGATGTTCTTGAGTAAGTTTGTACCTCAGTCCCTCCGAGATGCATAGTGCATGGAGTTTGAGCGGCTGTGCCAGGGCATTATGGCAGTATCAGAGTATGTCGTCATGTTCAGTGATTTGGCCAGGCATGCACCTACTTTGGTTACTACAGTTGGAGAGCGTGTTCGTAGATTCATTGAGGGCCCCAGGCATGATATTCGATTTAGCACGGCTCGGGAGTTAGAGTCGGATTTTTAATTTTAGTAGGTGGTAGGGATTGCTCGCAGAGTTGAAGGCATGCTGGATTGTGTGAGAGAGACGACAGGCGGGACTATGCTAGAGATGTCAGACGAGGTCAGAAGAGAGAGGGAAGAGAGGCGAGGAGGCCTCGTGGGCCGGAGAGATTTACTAGTCCTTATTATGGGGGCAGGGTACGACACGGTAGAGATTTTGTGGGTCAGCCAGTTCAATTTGCATTACCGGCTTCGCATGGAGTTTCAGGTACTCATAGGTCTCAGAGTACTCGGGTCGCGCAGTTTTCGCAGCCACGTCAGCAGAGAGGTTGTTTTGAGTGTGGAGATATCAGCCACAGGGTGAGATATTGTCCTAGGCTCCGAGCAGATGTGTTACAGCAGGGCATTCAGGCGAGCAGAGGGCGCCCAGGGGGGGAGGCCCGGCCCGTTGATGTGTTTCGTATAGTAGGCTGGAGGCCGTTGTGCCAGATGTTATAGTACATATATGCTTTGTTTTGTTATAGAGAGGCACCATTTGTATTTCATTATAGCTCTGTTGGTCGGGACGAGTTCCCTCACTGTTGTTTTGTTTATGGGTGAGTTCCATGCTTTGCACTCTATTTTGTGTTTTCTCCTATTGGGAGATTCTGTGAGTAGTAGCCCATGTCTATTGTTTGTCTCTATTCAATATTGAGAGATATGAGAATAATAGTAAATTCATGTTGTCCAGTATGGTAAGTTTGATGTGATTCTTGAGTATTTTGTTTACGAGTTGTGATTTGATCTTCCATCGAGATGTGACATCAGCTAGCGCTATGATTTTTATCAGCTGAGATGAATTAGTGGAGGAATTTCAATTGGTATGATATATTTTCGGTATGTGATTCAGAGTTGAGGGCGAGGTCCTCGTGATATTTGTGATATGATATGTTTGGACTGGGCTGAGTACTGTAGTGGAAATTTTATCAGGATGGTATCCTTGTGATTTGTTCATGTGCTTTAGTTCCTTCCTTGTTATGTTGTTGTGTAAGTTAGCATTGATAGAGAGTTGTGCATTTCAGGCTCGTTTGTTAGTTTCCTTATGTGTTCCTCCTTTCATATTCAGTCATTTTCGTTTTGTGCTCCTTGAGTTTTATCTTGCGGGGTGTGTGCCCGGCGGTGTTAGTTGTGGCTTGGTGATTTGGGTGTCAAGCTTATGAAGACTTTGTGTTCCTTGCTTTGTTATTAGTGTGATGGAGGTTGGGAATATAGTTCTACCGGATATGAGGCTAATTGCTGATGTTGAGTTGATTTCGGGCAACCATTGTGACCCAAGTGTTATTATGAGCCTATATGTGATGTGCCATATTGTGTGGTCGTGCCTTATGGTATAGTCATGAGTTAATGCAGCTGGGTTGGGGCTAATGTCAGATGTGGATTTAGAATCAGGTATTTTGGAAATAAGTGGAAGGTGAGAAATTAAGGTATGATGCTTATCGATGGTAATAGAAAAGATAAATTGCGGTTGTGGTGGTGTCGTCAGTCTTATGTAGATTGGGGTGACGTGGGATCACCCGCGGGTGTGTGTTGGAAATGCACAATCAGTGATTTGATGAGTTCAAAGTAAATCTTAGCACGTTCGAGAACGAACGTTTGTTTAAGAGGGGGAGATTGTGATGACCTAAAGGGGTCATCATGTATTTTCTATCTAATTCTGTGTTTTGAGGTCGTGAAAACCTCCTTCTATCTCACCTCGATTTGCGTGCGCAGCCCGGGCGTGTAGCCAGGAAGCCTTTGTGTGAAAAGCTGATAAAATGAAAATTTTGTATTGGAAATTTGGATAAAGTTGACTTCAGTCAACATTTTTGGTAAACGGATCCAGACCCGTGATTTGACGATCCCGAAGGGTCCGTAGGAAAATATGGGACTTGGGGCGTATGCCCGGAATCGAATTCTAAGGTCACAGGTCCGAGAAATGAATTTTTAAAGAAAATTATTTTCTGAAAAATATAAAGGTTTTAAAAAAAGAAATTTGAGGTGAAACCTGTGATATCGGGCCCGCATTACGATTCCGAAGCCCGATACAAGTTCGATATGATTTATATGTGTTATCTGTGAAATTTGGTAAGAAACAGACTTAGTTTGACGTGATTCGGACTTTAAATGCAGAACTTAATGTTTATAGAAGTTTGAAGAATTTTCATGGATTTTTAGTTTAATTCATCGTGTTAGTGTTGTTTTATGTGGTTTGAAACCTCGAGCGAGTCCGGGTTAGGTTATATGACCTGTGTGTGTGGTTGGACCGGGTCCCGGGGGGCCTCAGGTACGTTTAGGATGCTCATCGGGTGTTACCAAAACATGGGAGACAGCTGAACCACTGTTGGTTCTGGAGTCTCGCACCTGCGGTGGACCTTCCGCAGGTGCGGCGAGGAGCTCGCAGGTGCGGAACTTAGCCCAAACCCCCTATCCTCGCAGATGCGGAGCCACGGGTACGGCCATTTGATCGCAGGTGCGACCCCAGATTTTTAGTGGGTTTTCGCACCTGCGATGGTAGTTCCACAGGTGCGGTCCCAGGGGCGCAGGTGCAGAATTGCTGGGCAGAAAAGGGGTAGAACCGAGGGTTTATGTTATTTTTCACCATTTTAGAATTAGGGAGCTCGGGAGAGGCGATTTTTGGAGGTTTTTGCACCTGGCTAATTTGGGTAAGTGATTTCTATCCATTATAGACCAATTTCCATGTTTCCAATCTTAAATCAAACCTTTAATTTCGAAAATTTTGGGTAGAAAATGGGATAAACTTCATAGACCAAATTATTGAGTTTCTATTGGGGTTTTGACCTCCGATTTGAGAGATTTTCATATGTTTAGACTTGTGAGTGAATGGGTGTCCGGAAAATATAATTTTTACCCGAATCCGAGACGTGGGCCCGGGGAACGTTTTGGGAAAGTTTCCTAATTTCGGATCTTAGCTTCGAATTTATTTGTTAAACTAGTTACTTATAGTATTATTTACACAATGCTATTGATTTTGAGTAGATTGGGCCATTGGGAGTCGGATACCCGTGGGAAGAACGTGATTTCAAGTTTGTTTTGAGCGGTTGAGGTAAGTATCTTGCCTAACCTTGTGTGGGGGAATTACCCCGTAGGATTTGAGTCTTCTATGTTGATTGTAGTCCGTGTATGCGAGATGACGATGCATGCTCGGACTTATTTTTGGAAAGTTTACCCTTTAGGAATCTTAGATCCTTATATTCGCCGAGTATGAATTGTCGTTAACATGATTGAATTTCCTAATTTCTAGTGTCATCCTTATTTGCTTAAATGTGGAAGTTCTTACTTTTGGATTTACTCCTATTGCCTACTTGACTCCTAATTGACTTATCTGAAGGTTTTATTCCCTTTACTGTCATGCTATTTCTTCTTAACTACGTATCTCAAATTTTCAATTTATCTTCATCTCAACCAATAATTGTTTTGGTCTTAAATGAAGTTATGATTATTCTCTGCTGCTTGTCCTTAAGTGGAAATTGTCGAATATTCTCGTAACTGCTCAACCTTAAAAGAAGTTTAGATATTTTATACCTTCATGACTTGCCCTTATATGGAGTTATCGGAGTTGTGTTGATTTCTTGTTGTTCACCCGTGATATTAGGTGCGGTTGTTACATGCTATTTGCCTTCCT
Source organism: Nicotiana knightiana (assembly GCA_005239525.1). NCBI lineage: Eukaryota > Viridiplantae > Streptophyta > Magnoliopsida > Solanales > Solanaceae > Nicotiana > Nicotiana knightiana. The sequence continues at coordinate 13,474 of ML385515.1, read as the reverse complement.
TGTTGAGTGATTCGTGATACACCTATCTCTCCTTGTTATGTTTATCTCTTGTGAGCTAGTTTTTCCTATCTTGTGGTTGATGCTCTTGAGTTGATGTATTAATTGTATCTTGAACTATTGCCATTGTTGTTGTTGTACTTGTTGTGGTGATGCACGAGGTTCCTGCCATGCGGTTGTTGATATGGGTACTTGCACGAGGTTTCTGCTGTGCCGTGTTACTATTGATAATTGTACATGCGACGTGATAAGGTGGGATACGAGATTGAGTTTTGCGCATGTGGCGTGACAAGGTGGGAACATGTTTATGCACGTGTGGCGAAACAAGGCGGACATATACTTTACTATTGCACATATGGCGTGACAAGGTGGGCTATGTCAGGGATTGTTTGGGATACTTGTGTTAGCCCGGGGACATTTCTTGTTGTTGATATTGTGTACTGGAACACTTACCGTGTGAGTTTACTCGTGTGGAACTTATGAGATGAAAATGTACGTGTTTCCCTTTTGCTTTCCTTATGTCTATTGGTTGTTGAAATCATGTAAGGACACTTGCATAAGCATACGCGTAGTTAAGTACTACTAATGGATTCAGGACTCCTTGTTGTTGTCAAGTATAGATACTCTTTTTGTGCTTACTGTATGGATGGGAATGACCCAATTGGCACGTGAGTCGTCCGTGCAGTTAGTATTCGAATGAGGCGCAATATGCCAAGTGTTAGGGTCGAATATTGGGACCCGTAAATGGTGATTTGTCCGAGGTTCGGAACCTCGTGGAGATGACTATAAATTTGATGTATAAGTGGTTGAAGTTGTTGAGTCATTCCATATACGTGTTGCATATTTATATGCCGGATTTGTTTGTGTTCTATTCAATCTTTGTGTTACTTCATGGTCTTTCCACTGATATTTATTGTTTTCCTTCTATATCGAATTCACTGTCTCGTTAGCTATATTGCGTAGCCTTTATGTGTATATCATCATTTCCCTGATTCCTATATTGATACTTTTTCAGTTTTATTAGACCAGTGGGTGTCTTGACTAGTCCACGTCACTACTTCACCGAGGTTAGTCTTGATACTTACTGGGCAACGTTGTGGTGTGCTCGTACTACTCTTCTGCACATTTTTTGTGCAGATTCCAGTTTTCGCATAGCTGACCGATTGATTGTCAGTAGCGCGGTTGCTGTTGTGGAGACTCAAGGTAAAACCACTTCAGTGTTCGCGGTTTTGGAGTCACCATCTTATATTTTTGTTTGTACTGTTGTACTTATTTCTGAACAGTGGTATTTTAGGAGTTTTAGTGTAAATTCTTAAAAGCTTATAACTTGTACTTCCGGGTTTTGGGAATATACAATGTGTAAAGAATCACTTATTTCAGAAAAATATTAGATTTTATTTATTATTGTTGATTATTCCATGAATATTAGGCTTACTTGGTCCTTAAGATTAGGTGTCATCACGATACCCAACGGAGAGAGATTTGGGTTGTGACACCGAGTGACCTTGATTCACGAGACCATTCCGCCTAAATCCTGCAACCCGTCTCATACCCTCTTGATAATCTTTCTACAACCTGGATTTTATTTCTCTCACTCCTCCAATACTACCCTGCATGCTGAAAATAACATAGAACACTCCAACCATTTTCTCTTTCTCTGAGATTACGCTGCAAACGCTAAATTCTTAATCATACTGCTGCCTCTAACACTTAAACACCACATCCTTAACTTTTGAATTCACTAGGGCTGCTATTGAGAGTCACTCACTCTTACTGGCCCCGAATACAATCAACTCCAAGGCTCTTCTAGCACATGAACACCCTTTTCAATGAAACACGTGACTGAGTCGCTACCCTTACAACTCGCCCATGCCTTAAGCATAAATTTTGAATATTCAAAGCCTAAACCCGGTCTGACAGGGCCAACTTATGCACACAATCATCAAATCCCACGCACAATCACCATTTTACTCCTTTCCCTTAGCTGTGATAACTTGCCAACACGCCGACAATCTGCAACCCCATGAGAAGACAATCCTACAACCTAACTGCAGATGGTGGGACTCCCCCACTTAGCCCGAAGCTACTCCTTGCACCACTCTAGATCCTGCAGAGATCCTTTCTCCTTTGTTAACATGATCTTGCTCAACCAATCCGTCCAATTCTTCCAAATTCTATTGTTAGAACTCCCTAAATACTCAAATTCTCTAGCATCATTCTTACATTCTTCCTCCTACCGTATAGCCACTAGAATCCCTCGCAGAAACTTGCCAACCATGCCACCGCTAACCTATTCACAGGAGATAACCCACCTGTGGAAATCACCCGCGGACACCTTCCAACAACGCTGAAATGCACACTCTCGGCGACATCAATACCCCATTCTACGCCCTGCTTCATTTACCAACTTTACTAGTCCGTCCGCTCCTTATGGACATCCATTAAATGCACGACAACACCTTCTAGTTCACCGCTATGCTGCCGCTCCCCCACTTTGCGACTGCTCGACTTCCGCTTCTTACACCTGGCCTCCTAGAAATGGAACCACCGCCTAGCCTCAATCAATATCATTCTCTGTAGCTCTTAAACCAGCACATCACCACGACTTCAAACTCTCCGAAGATCATCTATCTCGAGCTGCCTTTATTATCAATACTTATCCAGTACTGAACCACCGCCCCTCACGGTCTCTGATAGCCGCTTCTTCAATACTTCTTCACAATACTCTGACCCAATGCAATCGAAGAACTAAAGCACCGATAGACTTAACACATTTCATTCGATTAATGATGATGACATCACATCACAGGTGCATATCCCATCTCACTTGAAAACACCAAACCTTACTGCTTTATCAACCCCAACCAGAGCATTCATAATCCCAATGCCTTTCCTCTGCCGGAACTAAAATACCGAATTCTCGAAATCACGCTCTGAGAAGACCTCCCTTCAAACCATTCATCAAGACTCAACATATGGGCAAGCGTTCTACCATCATATCGACATCGTGATAACCAATCGTAAACATCATCACAACCTGAGCATAACCTCAAGGCTCTTAGAAACACAAGTACTGAGCTGAAACAACATATTATCCTTCTGCACGGCCATAACAATAGACCCCAACCAATTACACATGGAAAACATCTCGCATAATATCCGTAGCACCATTTCAATTCCTCAAATTCCCTATTCATAGCAAGCGCTTTGTGACTATAAGATTGAGTAGGAAGAAACATAGGCATAAGCCTCACAGGAATCGGATCGCACGATGGGGAATCAAGAAGGGAAGTACTCCTAACAACCCTATAGCTTCTCGAAGATAAGTACAGACGTCTCCGTACCGATCCGCAAGACTCTACTAGACTTGCTCATGACTCGTGAGACCTATGGGAACCTAGAGCTCTGATACCAAGTTTTCACGACCCAAAATCTATTAAGGTCGTGATGGCGCCGGACACCACCGTCAGGCAAGCCAATCATTAATTAGTTGAAATAATTTCCTGTTTTAACATTTTTTGTAATTGTTACCTTTCACTTACAAGTCATAAAAGCGAATAAAAATTTATCATATAAATACGACATATAAACTATTTCATTTGTTTAGTTAAATCCCGAACACATGCCAGAACCTGGTGACACAAGTACATGAGAAAATTCTAAGAATTTCACAAATATTACAAAGCTTATCCGAAATACAAATTGGACAAGGAATTTAAAATGGAAATAAATACAATATGTGGGAGACTCTGTCAGCTGCGGATCGCCTCCAGATGATGCAGCTCGCCCAAGTCTCCAAACAAGCCACGTCGCTCTGAAAGTACATGTGCAATAAAAATGTACAGCAAGTGTAGCATGAGTACGAAAATAACGTGTACTTAGTAAGTCGCCCGCCTAACCTCAGAGAGGTAGTGACGAGAGGTCGAATTAGACACTTGCTAGAGGTCTATTTAGTATATTCAAGTGTGACACTAAGCATGATTATCATAGGCAATTTATTAAAATCAGGAACAAATAATATCAACCCTTCCACATTTAACAGTTTAACTCTAAGTCATTTCGATAACAATTAATCAAATATGGGTGATTTAATCAAATAACAAATAATCAACGGGAAGGAACAACATCTTCCAAGATTTTAATAACTTTAAATCTCTGTCATTTCAGTTGACAACTTCAAATTTCAGGCCAGTAATCAGGCCAAATCACAGCAAGTACGCAGTAAATATCATGCGCAAGAATGTCGTGGGTCGAACTACGCGGGCAAACAATAATAAACTGTGCACTACCGAAGGGTCGAACGGCTCGAACCATAGATGCATCTATTTTCCCCGCTCGCGAATCGATCATGCGACGCGATCAACATAATAACAATAAGGCTAGCCTGCTCGTGAATCATACCTGTGACTCAGGTTCTCATATGTACACGTATTCACATAATAAATGCACATTTTTATCAAGAAAACAACTTCTCAAGAGGATGATACAATTATTCTTAAAGGAACACGAAAAATAGTATTTAAATCTTTGTTTTGAAACTCATTTGCCAAGTTTAATAATATTCAATAATATAACCTTATCAGGTACACAATTATCCACTGAGGAAATCAATTCTCCTTCTAAATGATTAAGAAATGAACTCTAGTGTTCTTAGATATTCAATTACTATTTTGATTATATTAGTGGTCTAATATTACTGGCAAGATCACAGGTACAACAGGTAAGGCATGTTAGTGGGCCCTAGACTAGCCGGACATGGCATAATAGTAGCTACGCACGGACTCCCGTCACCTCGTGCGTACGTAGCCCCCGCAGATAGTAGCACATACTTAATTAGTTCACCTAGGGGGACAATTCCCCCTCACAAAGTTAGAAAGGAGACTTACCTCGCTCCGAAATTCCATAACCAGCTTCCAAGCTCTTCCGACGGCTCCAATGGACGCACAACGCCCCAAAACTATCCAAATAACGACAAAGCAATGAAAATATACTCTAATATTTGCAACAATTCAAATTATATAATTTTCCAACTCCGCTCAGTGAATTGACCAAAATGCCCTCGGGCCCTCGTGAAATTTCTCGAAGATATACTCTACCCATAGACTTACTAGCTCAAATATACAATTTAATCTAAATTCCATGATCAAATTCGTGGTAGAAATCCGAAATACAATTTTCTAGGTTTTCTTTAAAATTTCCTAATTTTTCCACAATCTTTCATGTTTAATCCATGCATATAACTTGTATTAATCTTGAAAACATGAAGGAATTACTTACCCAGTGATGCTTGGCGAAAACCCACTCTTTAAGCTCCTCAAAATCTTCCAAAACATTGAAATTTGGAGAAGAAATCAAATTTTCTCGTTTAAAACATAACACTGCCCAGGCGATCCTCCTATGCGATCGCACAACATGCTCCGCGATCGCATAGGCCTTCTATGCTGCCTCCCTAATTCCTCCTGTGCGTTCGCATGCAAGCTCCCGCATTCGCACAGGCCAAACACCTCACAGCCTCCAAACGCACAGTTCGCGATCGCAACCCCAACCCTGCGATCGCATAGGCAAAACTCCAGCTCCCTTGAATTTCTTCTCCGCGATCGCACTCATCCTTATGCGATCGCATAGACCAAGAATCCAGCCTCAAATTTCCTTCATTGGGATCGCACACAAGGGGCTGCAATCGCATAGCACACCAGATACACCAGAAGACACCAACAACAAAACAGAGAAAAATGGTCCGAATTCACCCCGAAACACACCCGAGGCCCCCAGGACCCCGTCCAATCCCACGAATCAGTCCCATAACACCACACGGACTTTCTTGAGGCCTCAAATCACATCAAACAATGCTAAAATCACGAATCACACTCAAACTTTATGAATTTTGAAACTTCAAACCTCCACATTTGATGCCGAAGACTATCAAATCACGTCCAATTGACCTCAAATTTTGCACGCAAGTCATATTTGGCATTACAGACCTGCTCCAACTTCCGGAATCACATTCCGACCCCGATATCAAAATTTCCACTTCCGATCTAATTTCTCAAAAACCTTCAAATTTCTATCTTTAGCCAAATGTCTTCAAAATGACCTACAGACATCCAAATTCACTTCCGATCGCGCTCCCAACTCATGAATCACCATGCAGAGCTATTCCCAGGCTCGGAATCCTAAACGGACATTAGTAACATTGAAATGCCTTACAGCCCAAATTTATGAAATTCTTCTAAAATGCTATCTTCCATAATATACGCCAAAATGCTCCTAGGTTATCCAAAACCCGATCCGTACATACGCCCAAGTCCGAAATCATCACACAAACCTACAGGAACCTTCAAATCCTGATTCGGAGGTCGTTTACTCAAAATTCCAATTTTAGTTGATTCTTCCAACTTAAGGCTTCCGAATTGAGAATTTTCTTTCCAAATCAACTCTAAACTTTCCGAAATTCAATTCCGACCGCACCTACAAGTCATAATAACTGAAATGGAGCTGCTCATGACTTCGAATCGCTGAACGACATGCTAGAGCTCAAAACGACCGGTCGGGTCTTTACATGTTGGCTTATTTCTTTCATATTGAATAATGTCGTACGTACTTCAAAAGTTGAAATATTGCTTGACTTCCAACAACTTCATATTCCATAACTCATGGCCTTACATTTAATTCAAAAATTAAGATAACTTATAAATGCATAAGAAAAGTTTTAGACGCACTTTAAATATTAGCCCATGTGATCGAACCTTGGATTGATATGCTTAAAAAATAAAAGGATTATGTGTGCATTCCGCGTCTCGATGCCTTTGGATTTAAAATAATTATGTTATAACTATGTGTACTTTCCGTATCATGGTTTAACATTTAATTTCTAAGAAGTACCTTGTATACGTTCTGCATCTTGGTGAACACAATTAATAAAATACAATAATAAATTAAGCGGTAATAAATAAGCCATAATTAATAAAATACAAGAATAGCTAAAAATTGATTTAAGCCTTAAATTAATCAATAAAGCGATCGTGCTAGAACCAAGGGACTCGAGGGGTGCCTTACACCTTCCCCTCGGTCAATAGAATTTCCTACTCAGTCTTCTGTTTTTGTAGATCATGAATTAGGAGTCAAATCTTTATTTTGATAAGGGATTCAATAAAAGGTGACTTGGGACACCAAAACTCAATTCCAAGTGGAAACTCTAAATAATAAATAATCCCTTTTCAAAATGTCACGTTAATTGGAAAAACTTTTCTAAATCAACCTCGTAATAGGGTTGGGTGGCAAAAAAAAGGTGTTACATAAATGACCTCAAAATCAGTATTTGAAGGTCCCAACAGGTTCGTATGGTGATTTCGAACTTAGGCATATGTTCGGAACGTGTTTTGGATGACCTGGGAGCATTTCGACGCATATTGTGGAAGTTAGTATTTTAGAAGAAATTTCATAAGTTTGGGTTGAAGTGCATTTCAGTGTTATTGATGTCCATTTGGGATTCTGAGTCATAGCTCCCCATGGTAATTCTGGTGTTAGGAACGCGATCAGAAGTGAATTCAGAGGTCCGCATGTCATTTTGGAGTCATTTGGCTAAATTTAGAAATTTGAAGGTTTTTAAAAAGTCCGACCGGAAATGGAAAATTTTATATCGGGATCAGATTCCAATTCTGAAAGTTGGAGCAGGTCCATAATGTTGAATGTGAATTGCGTGCAAAATTTGGGGTCAATCAGACGTGATTTGATAGGTTTCGGCATTGAATGTAGAAGTTGGAAATTTCAAAGTTCATAAAGATTGAATTGAGTTGCGATCCATTGTTTCAGTGTTATTTGAGGCCTCGAGCAGGTCCGCATTATGTTTTGGAACTGGTTGGTGGGATTGTACGGGGTCGTGTGGGCCCCAGTTGGATTCCGGGTGATTATCAGATCGAATATTGAAGTTGGGAAAGGCTAAGGCTACTGGTGTCTGGTGTGACCACCCCTGCACAACAAGGGCTGCAGGTGGGAGCCACAGGTGCGGCTTTCGTGTCACAGATGCGGATTTTGGCTGGCTTGGCTGGGGGGCGCAGGTGCGAGGTTATTTCCACACCTGCGGAAGCGCAGATGTGGAAAAGGGAGCGCAAGTGCGGAGCCCGACTGGGGAGGAGGAAGAAGTAGGTGCGGATGCATGGGCGCAGCTAGGGGCGCACAGGTGCGAGGCTGGAGGCTGCGGGTGCAGAGGTCGGGTCTGGGCAGTGTGTATTTTAAGACGGGATTTGGCCATTTTTCACTCATTTCTCACTTTCGTAGGGCGAGTTTGGAGCCTTGAAGAGAGGGGATGTCATCATCTTCTATGAGGTAAGTAATTCTTGCAAGTATTAGGTTAAATACATGATTTCATAAGTATTTAAACATGAAAATTGGTAGAAATTGTGGGTTTTGGGTAGAAGACCTAGAAATTTATATTTTTGGATTCTGGCCACGAATTTGGGCATGGAATTGGGAATTAGTTAAAAAATTGAGTTCATGAGGTTATGGGTAAACTTTATCTTTGAAAAATTTTCGAAATCCAGGCATGTGGGCCCGATGGTGATTTTATCGACTTTTCGAGCGGCGGTTGGAATTTATATAAATTGAATTGATATAAGTATTAGAGTATATTTTCATCGGTTTGCCCGTTATTTGGTTAGTTTTGGGCGTGGTACATCAATGTGAGATGTCAGAAGGGCTTGGAAGCCGGTTATGAATCTTCGGAGCGAGGTAAGTCTCCTTTATAACCTTGTAAGAGGGAATTGTCCATAGGTGAAATAATTAAATATGTGCTACTATTTGTGGGGGCTACGTACGCACGAGGTGACAAGAGTCCGTGCGTAGCTACTATTATCCTTATGTCCGGGTAATCTAGGACCAAAAAGCTTGTTTTATTTGCCGTACTTGTAAGTATTATGCTAAGTTCAGGACTACCTGTCCTTAATTTTTGTGCTTGTAACTCTAACTTAAGGAACACTTGTCCTTAATTTTTATGCTTGTCCCTCTATGTTAAGGACCAAGTGTCCGTAACTTATAAGCAACTAACATTCTGATTCTTATTTTAATTACTATCTCACAGGCTTTAAAGAAAAACCTAGGATCAAAGATTGATACTTTATCGAAGCTTCTTGACAAACCTCATGAAAATAGAGAAAAATCCTAGTGTTCCAATTAGAAAAGATGCAGTTATTGATCAATGTTATGATACAGATGTGCATGTAGAAGATCATTATGAAAGCGATTATAGAGATGTGCATCTAGAAGATGAAACTAAAATTCACATCGAAATTGGGAAAGGTGTGACGACCCCAAAACTACCCCGGTCGTGATGGCGCATATGGTGATACTAGGTCAGCCAATTCAATACTCAAAACATAAAGAACCTTCTGTTTATATCATTTCTAAACCGATAATTTATAAAGGTTTCATTTAAGCATTTTTAAACAGACTAAATCTGCCGAATAATAGATACAACCCAAAATCTCGGAGTCACTGGTCATGAGCATCTAAAGAAAATATACAAGTCTGGAAAATAAAATCTATAATAGTAAGAAGGAGAAAGTAGGGATGCGGACGCGTGCAGCTACCTCGCAAATCTCCGAGAAATCTCTGGAACATGTAAACAGCTCACTCCGCCCTAGCACCTGGATCTGCATACGAGGTGCAGGGAGTAATGCGAGTACGCCAACTCAGTAGTAATGAAAGTAGATAAGGTCTGATCAGTAAGAAACACATAAAATCAGGTCATCAAATCACAAGAGGCACAGTCATTCTTTCCAAAAGTGCATACGTTAATCATCACGCTTAAAAGCCGATTTCAGTAAAAATCATTTGAGAATATTCTTGCCAACAATTTCAATATAACTTTCAAGAAGTTTAGTGTAAAAATGATAAAAATCATAAAAAGCCTCTCGGGCAAAAACATATTTCATAAACCGCCCCTCGGGCATAATATCACTCAGAATCAGTCCCCCAGCATACCTGTAATGACCCGACTGGTCGTTTTGGGCTCTAGAACGTCGTTCAGTGGTTTGAGGCCATGAGCAGCTTCGTTTAAGGTGTTATGATTTGTAGGTGTGGTTGGAATTGAATTTCGGAAATTTTAGAGTTCATTTGGAAAGAAAATTCTCATTTCAGAAGCCTTAAGTTGAAAGAATCAACTAAGATTAGAATTTCGAGTAAACAACCTCCGAATCAAGATTTGAAGGTTCCTGCAGGTTCGTATGATGATTTCGGACTTGGGCGTATGTCCAGATCGGGTTTTAGATAACCCGGGAGCATTTCGGCGTATATTGTGGAAGTTAGTATTTTGAAGAAAATTTCCTAAGATTGGCTTGAAGCGGATTTCAATGATGTTGATGTCTGTTCGGGATTTCGAGTCTAGCAATAGCTTCGTATGGTAATTTTGGAGTTGGGAGCGCAATCACAGGTGAATTTGGATGTCCGTAGGTCATTTTGAAGTCATTTGGCTAAAGATAGAAATTTGAAGGTATTTGAGAAATCCGACCGGAAGTGGAAGTTTTGATATCGAGGTCGGAATACAATTCTGAAAGTTGGAGCAGGTCCGTAATGTTGAATATGACTTGTGCGCAAAATTTGGGGTCAATCAGGCGTGATTTGATAGGTTTCGGCATCGGATGTAGAAGTTAGAAAATTCTAAGTTCATAAAGTTGGGATTTGAGTGCGATTCGTGGTTTCAATGTTGTTTGATGTGATTTCAGGCCTCGAGCAAGTCCACATTATGTTTTGGAACAGGTTGGTATGATTGGACGGGGTCATGGGGACCTCGGGCGGATTCCAGGTGGTTAACGGATCAAGTTGAGAGTTTGAAGAAGGCTGGAATTGCTGTCATCTGGTGTGATCCGCACCTACGAGGATTTGGTCACAGGTGCGAGAGTGGGCAGGCTTGGTTGGGATCGCAGGTGCGATGGAATTTCCGCACCTGCGAAGCGTCAGGTGCGGACAATGGGTCACAGGTGCGATTTTGGGCTGGAGTTGAGGAAGTCGCAGGTGCGGGAGATTGGTCGCACCTGCAAGAGCGCAGGTGCGGAGGTAGGACCGCAGGTGTGGAAATCGTCCTGGGAAGAATGTTTTAAAACAAGGATTTTGGTTCATTGTTTCTTCATTTCTTCTTGGGCTTAGGCGATTTTGGGAGGCTTCAAAGAGAGGATTCCTTCATGCAATGTCAAGGTAAGTAACTCCTTCATGCTTCTAAGTTAAATACAAGATTATATGCATGGAAATTGGTAGGAATTTGGGAAATTATTGAAGAAACCTAGAAAATGTAAATTTGGAATTTAGCCACGAATTTGAGCATGGAATATACATTAAATTGTATGGTTGAACTAGTAGAGCTATGGGTAGAATGATCTTCGAGAATTTCGGATTTTCGGGCACGTGGGCTCGAGGGCATTTTGGTCATTTCTCAGAGCGGGGTTGGGAAAGTATGGAATTTAAATTTGTTGTGAGTATTAGGATGAATTTTCATTGCTTTTCCGTTATGTGGTAGTTTTGGAGCATTGTGCGTCCGTTGGAGTCGTCGGAAGGGCTTGGAAGCCGGTATTGGAATTTCGGAGCTAGGTAAGTCTCCTTTCTAACTTTGTGAGGGGGAATTGTCCCCCTAGGTGAACTAATTAAGTAGATGCTATTATCTTCGGGGGCTACGTACGCACGAGGTGACGGGAGTCCGTGCGTAGCTACTATTATGCCATGTCCGGGTAGCTTAGGACCCACTAGCATGCCTTACCTGTTGTCCCTATGGTCTTGTCTGTGATATTAGACTGCTAATATAATCGAAATTGTAATTTAATGACTAAGGAAGAATTAGAGTTTATTTCCTAAATCATCTAAAAAGATAATTTATTTCCTTCGCGGGAAATTATACTTCCGAATAGGGTTGTGTTATTAAACGTTATATAAACTCGGCAAGCGAATTTTGAAAAAGGGATTTAAATACTATTTGTGGTTTTTCAATAGAGAAATCGGTCATTTACTTGAGTATTTGTGTTCCCGACGTATTCGGGGTGGATTGTTGATTGTGCATGTCTGCATGTGACCGCTTCACAATTTACATTCCGCAAGCGGAGTGTTATTTCCCCTATTCTCATGGGAGCGGGCCATACGCCACGGTGGATTTAAAATGCACTTTTGGTATGGGCCGTTCGATCCTCGGCAATGCATAGACATGATTATTATATTGAGAGGTGCATTTATGGGATGGGCCGTTCAATCCTCGACAGTGCACAGAGAGGATTATTATATTGAGAGATCCACTTTTGGTACGGGCCGTTCGATCCTCGGCAGTGCATAGACATGATTATTACATTGAGAGGTGCACTTTTGGCACGGGTCGTTCGATCCTCGACAGTGCACCTAGTTGATTATTATGACGGCTCAGGCAGGTTGTCCTTATCTCGTATGCGCACGCTAAATTGTTAAATATTTTTCATGATTTTTGAAGTGATAAGATATTTGGGGGAAAATAAAGAAGAAACTGTGGATTTATGATATTTAGGGGAAAACAAAGAGGAAATTGTTTAGTTAAGATATTTTGGAAAATAATGAGGAAGTGGTAACTGGTTGTTTATTTCCAATATTTACTTGGGTTTCAGTGCCTTATATATATGTTGTTTTACTACCTTCACATGCCTATTGTGTTCATCTTATTCTGTAACAAAATTTGTTGGCCCTTAGTGAGTGTCTAATTCGACCTCTCGTCACTACCTCTCTGAGGTTAGGCAGGTGACTTGCTGAGTACACGTTGTTTTTGTACGCATGCTAAACTTGCTGTGCGTTTTATTGCACAGGTACTTTCATAGCAATGTGGAGGATTCGGAGACTTAGGCGAGTTGCATCGTCCCGAGGCGATCCGTAGCTGACAGAGTCTCCCTCGTACTGTATTTATTTTTATTGTAAATTTCCTTGTCCAATTTGTATTTCGGACATGCTTTGAAATGATTGTATAAATTCTTAGAAATTGCTCATGTACGGGTTCTGGGATGTGTTGGGATATGTTTGCTAAATTGTAATATTTAAATCATTGTTTTATTCGACAGATTTTATTTAGTTAATATGCAATAAAGTGAAAGGAAATGATTTTCATAAATGATAAACATGAATTTATTTCGACTAATTAATAATTTGGCTTTCCTGACAATAATGTCCGGCGCCATCACGGCCTTTGGGATTTTGTGTCGTGACAACACCTCACCATCACTCGTAATCTGCCCCTCGGGCAACCTCACAGCCACTCATGCCTCCCAATCACTCGTCACTCGGCACTCGCACTCAGTAGGTACTTGCGCTTGCTGGGGGTGTACAAATTCCGGAGGGGCTCCTGCAGCCCAAGCGCTATATCGTTGCGGCGTGCATCTCGACCCAATATCGCTGCGGTGTACAACCTGATCTATATATCTCGCTACGACGTGTAGTCCGATCCAACATATCTCGCTGCGGCGTGCAGCCCGATCCATATATATAT
>ML385513.1:46199-77173 GCA_005239525.1 Nicotiana knightiana | reverse complement strand
TTTTGTGTTTATCAATATACAAATAATAAATAAAAATGTGCTTTTAAACTGATGACTAGCTTATAGGCTTACTCACACACCCTTTTAGTTTTCTTTCTACGGTCAAACATCTTTATAACAGTCTCACTTATTCCGAATATTTTTGAATGTTATAACGAAGTGTTGTTATAGAGACATATATTATAACATAAAATGAAAATTGGTACCGAAAAACTTGAGTTTTATAGTGAAATATTGTTATATAGGGATACCGTTATAGAAAGGCCTGACTGTACTCGATCTTTCACAATTTTACTTAGAATTGAACTCAATTTAAATATAAGAAAAAATCATTGAGTTCCTAACAGGTAGGCGAGGCAAGTTTAGAGCAAATTATAATTTTCATTATGTGCGTGTAGGTGTGAAATGGAATATAAGGAAATATATACAAGAGGAGAAGCGAAAGTTATGGGTACATTTGAACCCATAGTTACCTGCATCTCATCTAATTTAATGGATTCAAAATTTATTATTTATAAATATTTAATAATTTTTTTAAAAAAAATACATGTATGAGCGAAAGTTATGAATTCAATTGAACCCAGAATAAGTCTCCAAATCTTGACGTTCTACTTATGAGAGGTTGACCTTTTACCATGTGAAATAATTTTAAGCATTAAAAAGAATATCAACTATTCCAAAACCTCTATTGCATTTTAGTCAAAATGAAAAATATACTAAAGTCAGCTCAAAGTTCTTGTTCTTTATTCAATCAAAATACAAAAAACATTAAAATAGTGTAATCAGTATGCATCTTCAAAATTCCAACTATTTTCAAGCCACAACACAGTCTGCAACTCTCTCTTATAATTCAGAAACGCCAACGTTTGAGTGGCATCACAGCAAATTTCATATTCCCAGTCTTGCAATGGATGCCTTGGTGCTCTCCACAAGCAACATAGTAAGTCTGCATTTTCTTCAACACAAACTCAAATCTTTCACCTGCATCTTGAGTTGGATCTGCTATCCTTTTACACTACTAAAAATTGGGAAAAAACGACCATGAAAAGCGACCAACTTTGGTCGCTAAACAGTGCAAAATCGATCAAAAGGCATCCAAAATGGCTTGGTCACTTTTTCGTTGGTCCCTAAATTGGTCGCTAATTAGCGACCAACTTTGGTCTCTAAGTTAAAAGGATCAAATATTCCGGTATCAAAAAAAGCGACAAACTTTGGTCGCTATATTATTTTAATAATATAAATTTAGCGACCAAAGTTGGTCTCCACTTTTAAATTACGTTATTTATTTGTTTATTGTTATACAAAATATAGCGACCAACTATGGTCTGTAAAGAAAATATAAGTTTTTTAAATCTGGAAAATAGTGACCAAAGTTGGTCGCTATTCTATAATTTTTTTAATTTTTTTTAACAAAAAGAGACCACAATTGGTCGCTAATTCCAACAATTTAATTTTTTTTATTAATTAAGAGACCAACATTGGTCGCCAATTTTCAGAAAAAATATTTTTTTAATAGAATAGTGACCAAAGTTGGTCGCTACACTTGAAATTTGGGTTATTTAGCGACCAACTTTGGTCGCTATTGCCCAGGAAATTTTTTTTATAGAATAGCGACCAAAGTTGATCACGTTTCTGGGTATTATTTTGACAGAAACTGCCTATTTTGGCAGCTACACCACCTGCCAGCATACCAAATCCTATTACAAGAACAACAACAACAATACGAACTACAACAACAATACGAACTACAACAACACAACAACAACATTAAAACCAACAAAGTATAAAGTTCAATAGAACTAACACATTAAACTAACAAAACTAAGTTAATACTTATTACAAGCCCATTCGGAAACGGACCAAAGTTATATTGTCTTGTTCAAAGTATATAAAAGTACTCAAGGATTGTTTCATTCAACATCATTATCATCATCGTCTGATGAAGCTTCATTATCAAGACGGTAATGAGAAAGGTCATTTTGAGGAGGACGAGAATAACGATCACGGGGAGGACGGGAGGAACGCTCACGTTCAAGTTGAGCCTTTGGCGATGACTCGCGAGTTTCAAATATTTTTTAACTATTGTAGATGACTTTACTAGAGCAACATGGACTCATCTCTTATCTTCTATAGACAATTCTTTTACCATTCTAAAATCACTTATTTTTATGGTCCAGACTCAATTCAGTTCTCATGTTAAAGTAGAGAGGCAAGATAATGCATTTGAGTTAGGGGTAAGTTTTGAGGCTATATCATTTTTTTCTGCCCAAGGAATTCTTCATCAAACTTCTTGCCCACATACACCACAACAAAATGGTGTAGTGGAAATAAAACATAAGCATCTTCTTAAAACTGCTAGAGCACTTCTTTTTCAATCCAAACTTCCACTTAAATACTGGGGAGAATGTATTTTAACTGCTACTTATCTCATAAATAGATTCCCTTCCCCTTTACTTTATCACAAATCCCTTTTTGAATTGCTGCAAGGTTCCTCTCCTTCTTTTGAACATTTAAAATCCTTTGGATGCATTTGCTTGTTGTTGTGCCTAAGCCATATAGAGACAAGTTCAAATCTACGACTATTCCTTTTGTTTTCATTGGGTATGCTCCAGGAAAGAAAGCCCATAAGCTGTTTAATTTTTCATTCCAGGGATGTGGTATTTCATGAAAATCTCTTTCCCTATTCTGATTCGTCTGCTGCTCATTTCCTCATGTATCTCCTAATGTTGTTGTTACACCTGAACTTTTCAACAATTTCTCATGTCTCTCGTCCTTCAACATTTGTTCCCTCCTCTAGTTCTATTTCTAATCCTCCTCTTAGAAGATCTGAGAGACCATCTAATGCTCCTGTACACCTAAATGATTATGTTTGCACCTCAGTTACTAGTTCTAAGAATTTCTCTCATACTCCTGACACAGGCTTGGTGGAACCTTAATTTTATTATCAAGTTATTTTACATCCTGCATGGCAGGAAGCTATGACTAAGGAGTTTCAGGCCTTAGATGCCAATAACACTTGGACTATTGTGCCACTTCCTTCTGGAAATAAAGCAATTCCTTGTAAATGGATCTACATAATTAAACAAAAGGCAGATGGATCTGTTGAAAGATATAAGGTCATGCTAGTCATTAGAGGTGATAGTCAACAGGAAGGAATTGATTTTACTGAGACTTTCTCTCCTGTAGTTAAATTGACCACAATTAGATGTTTGTTAACTATAGCTGCTAAGAGAAATTGTATAATCTTTCAATTAGATGTCAATAATGCATTTTGCATGGTGATCTTGATGAAGAGGTCTACATGAAAATTCCACCTGGTTTGTGTGTCCAATCCTCTTCTTCTGGGCATGTTCTTGCATGTAAGCTTAATAAGTCTCTAGTCTTAGACAAGCTTCCAGGCAATGGTATGCAAAGTTATCCTCTGCACTTCAGGCTAAAGGTTTTCAACCAAGTACGAATGATTACTCATTGCTTATAAAACTGCATGCTAACTGTTTAACTGTCATAGCAGTTTATGCAGATGATATACTTGTCATTGGTGATGATTTGTCAGAAATTATTGCTTTGAAGAGTTTTCTGGATAAGCAGTTTAAAATCAAGGATCTTGGTGAGATTCACTATTTCCTTGATTTGGAAGTTCTCAAACAATCTAATGGGTTTCTTGTTAACCAGCATAAGTTCCTTGTAGACCTTCTTTCTGAATTTCAATGTTCAGATGTTTCTTCTGTAGTATCCCATCTTGATCCTCACTCCAAACTCTCAGCTGATGTTGGAGATCTACTGTCTGATCCTTCTGTGTATAGAATATTGGTGGGAAAATTTAACTTCCTCCAACATATTAGGCCAGACATTTTCTTTATTGTCCAACACTTGAGCCAATTTATGTCTGCCCCAAGGTTACCCCATTTGGATGCAGCCTATCATGTGCTTAGGTACTTAGCTGGGACACCTACTCTAGGTTTGTTGTTGTCTAATTCTTCTGATCTTACTCTTCATGGCTATTGTGATTCTGACTGGGCTAGATGTGCTGATTCTCGAAGGTATGTTAGTGGTCTGATATTGTTCCTTGGTGGTTCTCCTATTGCCTAAAAATCTAAGAAGCAGCCCACCATTGTTATGTCCTCCGCTGAGGCTAAATATAGGGCATTGCGCGCGGCTTCTTGTTGCTGAAGTAATTTGGGTTATCAGATTATTAACTGAGCTAGGTGTTGCTGATCTTACCCCTGTTGATGTTTATTGTGAGAGCCAGTATGCGACACATATTGCAAAGAATCCTGTTTTTCATGAAAGGACGAAACACATTGAAGTGGACTGCCATTTTGTGAGAGATGCTCTGAAGTCAGGAATTATCACTTTACATTCTATCTCTACTTCCCTGCAAGTGGCTGACATCTTTATTAAATCATTACTGGGTGTTCATCACAAGACCTTTATCTCCAAGCTTGGAATGGCTCCCCCTTCCAGCTTGAGGGGGGTGTTGAAGTCCATAAAGAGAATGAAGAGCAAAAGCCCAAAGGGCCAAAGTTAATAGCCCATATTTATAGATCCGACCCGGTCCAGTTGTAAATAATATAAATAGAGTATTTTTATTATTTTGTTTTTCACAGATTCTTATTTCCTTTGTAATAGAAGCATTATCTGTACTCTTTTGGTCTTTCTCTTCTTTTTTTTTTTTTTGGTCCAATGGAAGATTTTAGATTCTCTTCTCCAAATTTGTGCATTATGAAGAATTTGTGAGTTTTCATTTACCAAGTGAATAATTTTAAGCATTAAAAGGTATATCACCTATTACAAAACTTCTATTACATTTTAGTCGAAATGAAAAATATACTAAAGTCAGCTCAAAGTTCTTGTTCTTTATTCAATCAAAATACAAAAAATATTAAAATAGTGTAATCAGTATGCATCTTCCAAATTCCAACTATTTTCAAGCCACAGNACTAAAGTCAGCTTAAAAGTTCTTTGTCTTTTATTCAATCGAAATACAAAAAATATTAAAATAGTATAATCAGTATGCATCTTTCATATTCTAACTATTTCCAAGCCATAACACAGTAGTCTGCCACTCTATCTCTCTTATAATTCAGAAACGCCAATGCTTGAGTGGCATCACAGCAAATTTCATATTCCCAGTCTTGCAATGGATGCCTTGGTGCTCTCCACAAGCAAAATAGTAAGTCTGCATTTTCTTCAACACAAACTCAAATCCGTCACCTGCACCTTGAGTTGGATCTGCTATCCTTTTAGCCCTCCTGAAATCGCATTTGATAAAGCTCCTGCCGTTTGGTAAAAAGTAAACACTGTGTGGAAATCCAGTACCACAGAAGCGGATTCAAAGTTTTAAGTTAGTGAATATAGAGTACTATTGAACTCATTATTCCTTTTGTGATAGTGATTTAGATATTACTATGCCTACATACATATAGAACTCGAACGTAAGACTTTTTTATGTTGCATGCATCTGCCCATGCATACGTAATAGAAGCTATCTATTTTACAAGCATATTGCATATATATAACCGACGAGTTTATGCAATGAAAAAAACAGAATTTTCACCAAAAAAATTAAAAAAATACAAGCANTTTAAGTTAGTGAATATAGAATTCTATTGAACCCACTATTCCTTTTGTGATAGTGATTTTACATACATATAACCGACGAGTTTATGCAATGAAAAAGGCAGAATTTTCACCAATTTTTTTTTTAAAATACAAGCGTTATATTTTGTAGTCAAACTCGCGATATTAAAGCATTTTTAGTATCTTTTGCCTCTAGTAGGGAGTGTCCCTTCGACAATGCATGGATGTACATAAAAAAAACTAATTTATATATACATTATAATTTTTTGACAAAGACGATTCAGTGCTCCGCCTTGAGTTTATTTTTAAGAAATGATAAGCACATGCACAAAAAGAAGAAACTTGAAAGAAATATATACCTAAGGTGTCATTAACAAAGAAAGGAGCAGTCTTTCGAGACCAATCCATGTAGTTGAAACCATAATGCCAATTTTCTGAACCTCCAACAATGAATCTATTGGAAGTTTGAGTAGCATTTGGTGGATGAGTATAAGGGCAATCAGTTTTGTTCCAGGTTCTAGGACCCCAGTTGAAGTCATAGTTGGCTAAACCAATAGCAAATATGCTTGAGAAAACTGCTACTAAGAGAAATGCTTGGACATTAAAAAGTGGCATTTTTACAAGAATGATCAATTTCCTAAAACTCACAAGTTTGCTAATTAACGAAGAAGATGATGAGTGAGCGAATTGGTATGGACTATATATAGAAAAAGTATAGTCAAAATGAAGACTAATTAGGAAATTATGAGAGACGAAAGTTGGTTTGTGAGACAGGAAAACTAGAGCAAAAACCTCTTTGTTACCGTGAAAGAATGTGGTACAGTGGATGGGGATGCTCCTCCCTTAACCAAAGGTCTCGAGTTCGAACTCTGGGTATGGAAAAATCATTGGTAGGGATCGCTACCCCTTGAATGGGGGACCTATCCGGCGTGAATTAATCCGAATATAATCGAAATCCAATACAAATACTGAACACCTGATGAAAAAAGAAAAAAAAAACTCTATGTTGTTTGTTTCTTTTTAAAGGAGCCTAGGTAATTAACTATTCCCAAGTCTACCACTGAAAAGCAAATATTATTCCACTTTAGGCTGCAATTTTTTATAGTAATCTTTAAGAATTTCAACGCCCATTAGAAGCATAATGTTTATGCACAACTTTCCCCTAAACTATATATAAATATTTTGAGCAAACTTGTTTTTTACCGGATTGACGGAAAATAACAAATAAGTTTACGTACTCCGATATTTACACCAACCCAATAAACAAGTAATTAAATATGTCTTTATAATATTATCACTAAACCATAGCTAAATTATACAAAGTGATATGCTATAACAAGACTAAGTATATGACATCAATTAATGACAAAATGAGATAGTAATATACGACCATTCGGGTCTCAGCATTTTCGGTGTGAAGCCTAACATTTATACTTAACATGATTTCTAACATGTTCACAATCACCACATTAATAGAAGCACATATATCATCCTGGAATAATCACTAAGCAATGCCATGGGATAAGCCAGGCCACAATTACTCGGTGCACGCCCGCACGCCCGTCACTTGGCATGTGCGTCACCTCAACAATAGTCATAAATCATTTAGCTCGGGGTTTCGAACCCTCAGAACCAAGTTTGGAAACGTTACTTACCTCAAAACCGGCTAAAATACTATTCCGCAGTGCCTTTGCCTCTAAATCCGGCCTCTGAGTGCTCCAAATCTACCAAGTTCAGATTTTTATCATCAATTTATGCTTAAGGAATGAATTTCAATTGAAAAGCACTAATTTTAGCTCAAATCCGAAATTAGTCAAAACCCGACCCCGGGCCCGCAACTCAGAAATTTTTATACAAAATTGTTCTTCATCATCTCACGAGTCCGTACATATAAAGAACACTAAAATCAGAGTTCGTTTGACCCCTCAAATCAATTCCTAAAGGTCTCATAAATCTCAAGCCCTAAACCTCCTCTTTCTACTGATTTTTCATGAATTAATTGCTGAGATTGTGTTCTATAATCACCCATAAACGAGTTTTAATGATCAAAACACTTACCTCTATGAAGAACACTGATTTCCCTCTTCAAAAATCGCCTCAAGAGCTTCTTCCCGTTCAAAGATGGTGTTAAAAGGTCTAATGGTCGCGGAGGGTTTTAATTTATACTTTCTGCCCAGGGGTTCCGCACCTGCAGCCAATGTCTCGCACCTGCGGTAAAAACAACCGCAGCTACAACTTTTCACTAAACTGCCTATCTCCGCACCTGCAACTCACATTCCGCACCTGCGACTTTGCAGGTTCGGCCCACTATCCGCATCTGCGACCTCTTCCCTGGCTAGCCAAATCTCGCACCTGCGGAGCCTCCTTCCGCTCCTGCGGGCCCGCATCTGCGATGACCCATCCGCAGGTGCGGTTACACCAGAACCAACAACTTCAGCAACAACACAAGCACTCCAAACTCTCCGTTAATCACTCAAAATCATCCCGAGCCCCTCGGGACCCCAACCAAACATACCAACACCTCATATATGATTATTCAAACTCAGTTGCACTCCTGAAACACTAAAAATAACATCAAAACACTAGAATCACATCAAATTTAAGCCTAAGAACTTTGAAATTTCTAAAATCCTCCAACGATGCCGAAACTATACAAAACAACTCTGATTGACCTGAAATTTTGCAGACATATCCAAAATGACATTACGAACCTGTTCCAACTTCCGAAATTCCATTCCGACCCCGATAGCCTATTTTCCACTGCCGACCGGAAATCACCAAAAACTAACTTTCGCCAATTCAAGCCTAATTCTAAATCGGACATGACAAAATATTCTGAACACACTCCTAAGTTCTAAATCATCTAACGAAGCTATTCGAGCCACAAAATCCGCATTCCGAGGTCGTTTCCCAATAAGTCAACTCTCAGTTGACTTTTCCAACTTTAAGGCTTTTTTTTTTAAGACTAAGCGACTAAACTCTCACTACAACCATTCCGATTTCAAGCCTACAAACTCTAACACATCAATAACAGTATACCCAACCTATCAAGTCAATAACAGTAATTATAATGCAGGTTCTACGTAACGATCGACCGGGTCTTTACATTCTCCCCCTCTTAAACAAACGCTCATCCTCGAACGTGCCAAGGGTTGTTCCAAAAGCCATCAACCGCCGAATAACCTTACCATGCACACACCCGGGTCTCCAAACCCCCAATAGGTACCACACACAACCGACACACGCGGTCTGTAACAATAACATCCCCTACAAGGGGCGAGCACATGAACAGATGTAACAAAAGATTCACGGGGCGTATCCAGAGAATGGGCTAAATTATGATGAACATGTGAATATGAAAAACCGGAATCAATTAAAAATTGAGCTTCTCGTGACAGACTGAAACAATACCTGGGATCACGGCATCAGAAACCATCTCATCCGGTCTGGCTGAAAATGTATAAAATCGGGCCTGATCACCATCGGATCGACCTCCCCCTCTTGGGCGACCCCTACCTGCCTGATCCCCACTTCTAGCTGCCTGGGTGGGCAGTGCAGCTACTGATTCTGAAACCGCGGGCTGACTCCTCTGCTGATAAGTACCTCTCGCAAGACAAGGGCAAAAACCTCTTAATATGGCCCACATCTCCACACTCAAAGCAACCTCTCTCGGAGAATGGCACTGGGGACTGAAGGGAACCCCTAGCACCAGGATAACAACTGGAAGAACCAGGCATAGATGAACTCTGAACCGATGGTGCCCAAGACGAACTCAGAGCTGGCAGGGCACTGAAAGATGGTTGCACCTGATGCGAACTATGAGGATCGTGACCAACTGATCCACCACAATAACCTGAGCGACTTGGCTGAGCCTGCCTGAATGGACGACCTCCACCGGGCTGAGGATGCCCCCCTGAAGGAACCCCACCAAAACTCCCAGATCCTCAAGACCTCTTAGCCTCCCTCCTGATCGGCTCCTGGAGGCGAACCGACTCAATCTCTCTGGCAATGTCAACTACCTCCTCAAAAGAAACACCAGATACCCTCTCCCTAGTCAGAAAATCTGAAGCTGATAAGTGAGGCCATCAACGAACCTCCTGATTCTTTCCCTATCTGTGGGAACTAGCCAAATATCATGACGAGCCAATTCGGAGAACCTCATATCATACTGCATCACTGTCATGTCCTCCTGGCGCAACTGCTCGAACTCCATGCGCAGCTCCTCCCTGCGGAACTGCTCGGTATATACTTCTCCGGGAATAGAATGGGGAACTGACGCCAGGTAAGGGGCGCTGCATCAGAAGGTCTACGCCTCTCATAGGCTCCCACCAAGCGAGTGCAGCTCCTGCCAACTGGAAGGTAGTAAATGGGACCCCACTAGCCTCCAGTATCCCTATTGTGCGAAGGATCCTCTGACACTTGTCCAAAAAGCCCTAGGCATCTTCACCCTCAGTACCACTAAAAATCAGAGATTGGAGTCTACTAAACCTCTCTAACCTGCACTGCTCGTCATCTGCCAAAGTTGGGACCACAAAATCTTGGGCTGGGGCTACCGGATGGACTGGAGCTGTCCCATGTGTCTGAAGCCTCTGAGTAACCTGCTCAGGTGTCCGGGCAGCTGGAGCCTGAGTGCCTCCCCCAGCCTGAGAAGTAGCAGCAGTAGATATGGCGACGGCCTGTGCCAGGCTAGTGCACACCGTCAAAATCTGGGCTAGGGTCTCCTGAAGACCCGGTATCACAATGGGCACTGCTGGTGCCTGAGCCTCCCCACCTGGGACCTCAACTGCGGGGACCTGATCATGAGCAGTGGGACGGTCCAAAAGTACTGCCTCGGCTGCTGAGTGGGATGCACCCCTCTCTCTTCCACGGCCTCGACCTCCAGCTGGTCCTGCTGGTATCTGATTACCACGATCTGTAGCACGAGTCCTCACCATCTGTGAGAGAATGAAAACAACAGAAGTTTAGTTCGAGAATTCAACAGAGTCGCACGAAAGAATTCAATAATGTGGGATTCTTCCTAAGGGTTTTGTAGCTTCTCGAAGATAAGTACAGACGTCTCCGTACCGATCCGCAAGACTCTACTAAACCTGCTCATGACTGGTGAGACCTATTTAACCTAGCGCTCTGCTACCATCTTGTCACGACCCAATTTCGGAGTCGTGATGGCGCCTGTCGTGGAACCAGGAAAGCCGCTCTTTTTAACTAAGCTAAATTCAATTTCCAGTAAAAACACAATTTTAAACGAATTTATTGATAATACTAAGAATCTGAAGTTTTAAAACAATATTTGAAAAACTAAATTTAAAACCTCCAACCCCGGATCTGGTGTCACTCAGTCATGAGCTGCTATTAAAAAATAAATAAAGAATGAAGAAATAGACAACATAGTCTCAAAATAAGTGCAACGGGTGGAATAAGGAAGAGAAGACGAGGTCGCGATCGCCAGCTGCTACCTTGACAACTCCAATGAAAACTCTATCCGCTGCTCAATATCTACTGTCGGGTCCCGGTGTACCTGAATCTGCACACGAGGTGCAGGGGGTAACGTGAGTACACTAACTTAGAAGTAACGAACCCAAACTATGGGCTGAGAAGTAGTGACGGACAAAACCTCAAAATTTTACAATAACAATATACANAAAAAAAATAAAGAATGAAGAAATAGACAACATAGTCTCAAAATAAGTGCAACGGGTGGAATAAGGAAGAGAAGACGAGGTCGCGATCGCCAGCTGCTACCTTGACAACTCCAATGAAAACTCTATCCGCTGCTCAATATCTACTGTCGGGTCCCGGTGTACCTGAATCTGCACACGAGGTGCAGGGGGTAACGTGAGTACACTAACTTAGAAGTAACGAACCCAAACTATGGGCTGAGAAGTAGTGACGGACAAAACCTCAAAATTTTACAATAACAATATACAGAATTTAGACATGCTAACAGTTTATCAGGATGAGTAAATATGCCAAGTATGCCAGTATACTCTACATGCCATCATAAAATATATGTATGAAACCAGTGTGGATATGCACATAGTGCTCACAGCTCTCCCACAGAAGTCCACTCAGTACTATATATGGCTCTCAGGCCCAGGGAAGTTCCATCCCAGAATATGCATAAACACCAGTGACCGTAGTCACTCAGTACTTAGGAAAAAGGCCAATCCAGCCCCATGGAGAAAGTCCATCTCCGGAATACAACACTCGGACAAGATCGATGTCCAGGGACGATCCATCCCTCACATAACATCAACTTCGTACACGATCCATACCCAGGGAAAATCCATCCCTCACTATCAATGCGCTCACTGGGGGTGTAAAGACTCCGGAGGGGCCCTAGTGGCCCAAGCGTCATATCAAACCAACGAAGGCATGATTTAAATATTGCTGCAGTGTGCAGTCCATTATCATAATTGTCTCAATAATAGGCTCTCGGCCACACTCAGTCATTACTCTTCAGTCTCACTCACATGGATCACAGATTCCTCCATCATCCCGAAACAATGATATGTATGCATATAATTAACAATACTGAGACTGAGATATGAAGTGATATGCTATAACAGGACTGAGTATATGACATCAAATAATCACAAAATGAGACAGTAATATACGACCACTCGGGTCTCAGCGTTTTCGACGTGAAGCCTAGCATTTATACTTAACATGATTTCTAACATGTTCACAATCACCACATTAATAGAAGCACATATATCATCCTGGAATAATCACTAAGTGGTGCCATGGGATAAGCCAGGCCACAATTACTCGGTGCACGCCCGCACGCCCGTCACTTGGCATGTGCGTCACCTCAACAATAGTCATAAATCATTTAGCTCGGGGTTTCGAACCCTCAGAACCAAGTTTGGAAACGTTACTTACCTCAAAACCGGCTAAAATACTATTCCGATGTGCCTTTGCCTCTAAATCCGGCCTCAGAGTGCTCCAAATTTATCAAGTTCAGATTTTTATCATCAATTATGCTTAAGGAATGAATTCCAATTGAAAAGTACCAATTTTAGCTCAAACCCCGAAATTAGTCTAAACCCGACCCCCGGGCCCGCATCCCGAAACTCAAAAAATTTTATACAAAACTGTTCTTGATCATCTCACGAGTCCGTACATATAAAGAACACTAAAGTCGAATTTCGTTTGACCACTCAAATCAATCCCTAAAGGTCTATAAATCTCAAGTCCTAAACCTCCTGTTTCTACTGATTTTTCATGAATTAATTGCTGAGATTGTGTTTTATAATCACCCATAAACGAGTTTTAATGATCAAAACACTTACCTCTATGAAGAACACTGATTTCCCTCTTCAAAAATGGCTTCAAGAGCTTGTTCCCGTTCAAAGATGGTGTTAAAAGGTCTAATGGTCGCAGAGGGTTTTAATTTATACTTTCTGCCCAAGGGTTCCGCACCTGCGGCCAATGTCTTGCACCTGGGGGACCGCACCTGCGGTAAAAACAATCGCACCTGCGACTTTTCACTAAACTGCCTATCTCCGCACCTGCGACTCACATTCTGCACCTGCGACTTCGCAGGTGCGGCCCACTATCCGCATCTGCGACCTCTTCCCTAGCTGGACAAATCTCGCACCTGCGGAGCCTCCTTCAGCTCCTGCGGGCCCGCACCTGCGATGACCCATCCGCAGGTGCGGTTACACCAGCACCAACAACTTCAGCAGCAACACAAACACTCCAAACTCCCCGTTAACCACTCAAAACAATCCCGAACTTTGAAATTCAGTTGCACTCCCGAAACACTAAAAATAACATCAAAACACTATAATCACATCAAATTCAAGCCTAAGAACTTTGAAATTTTTAAAATCCTCCAACAATGTCGAAACTATACAAAACAACTCCGATTGACCTGAAATTTTGCAGACATATCCAATATGACATTACGAACTTGTTCCATCTTCCGGAATTCTATTTCGACCCCAATACCCTATTTTCCACTGCCGATCGAAAATCACCAAAAACTAACTTTCGCTAATTCAAGCCTAATTCTAAACCGGACATCACAAAAATATTCCGAACACACTCCTAAGTCCCAAATCACCTAACGAAGCTATCTGAGCCATAAAATCCGCATTCCGAGGTCGTTTCCCAATAAGTCAACTCTCAGTTGAGTTTTCCAACTTTAAGGTTATTTTTTTTAAGACTAAGTGACTAAACTCTTACTACAACCATTCCGATTTCAAGCCTACCAACTCTAACACATCGATAACAGTATACCCAACCTATTACAAGTCAATAACAGTAATTATAATGCAGGTTCTACGTAACGATCGACCGGCTCGTTACATTGTATTACCTAAATATCATCATATAAATATAGGGTTTAGGCATCACATTGTAGACACTTGAATACATGGAAGAGGTAAGAATCTCTTTTCTCTTTCTTTCTACATCTATTGTTTATTTATTATTTTATATTATTAATTTGAGCTAAATTTCTTAACACCAATCTCTTAATTCAGGATTTTGATGCGTTCCTTGATCATAATTTTGTACCTTCATTCCACAACATTTAGCACTATTTTAAAACATGAAAATAAGAGCA
This sequence comes from Nicotiana knightiana, assembly GCA_005239525.1. NCBI lineage: Eukaryota > Viridiplantae > Streptophyta > Magnoliopsida > Solanales > Solanaceae > Nicotiana > Nicotiana knightiana. The sequence continues at coordinate 63,021 of ML385513.1, read as the reverse complement.
TTAATCAAACTAATAATCGACCTCTTAATCCAAGATTTTGATTTATACCCACTCATCACACGCTATGGACGAAAAGTTGGAGTCTATTAGTCCCGATGCCTTATACACAGTAACAACAAACTTTGTGCCTAAGAAATTTTCTTTGCTCTGAGTTATAGCTACGAAAGAGAGGAGTTATGGTGAGGATAAACTTCTTTGCTCTGATTTGATTGATTGACCTGAATCATACATCATTTATATTGGAGCAGTGACAAGATCATACTTGATTGGCCAAATATGTCACTTGTACCCTTATCACATTCTCGTCGTCCACTTGGTTTGTCACGTCATTTGGCATATGTGGCATAATAATATTGACATCTTCAATTGACTTGGAAGCCACATCACTTGACACGTGTCTTATTCTCGTTAACCTTTTTTTATTTGGCTTGGCTTGCCACTCATTTGACATAATAATATTGACTTCTTATTTGACTTGGAAGTCACGTCACTTGACACGCGTCTCATTCTCGTTATCCTGTTTTATTTTTACCTAGCTTGCCACTCATTTGGCATATGTGTCATAATAATATTGATTTTTTTGTTCGACTTGAAGGTCACGTTATTTGACACGTGGCACAAGTCTGGATCTATAGGATAAGATGATATCTTATTATCATGGACCATTAAAATGGGTTCTTCACTTGATGTTCAAATAAATAGACTAACCTAGCAGAATTGGATTTTTGGTTATATTCTGATCTATTGAACTTAAATATTTGACAATTATCCAGAATATGATGATTAACATATTTAATTTTATGAGAATTCGTGTATTTAAATTCAAATCTCTTGAATGTGATCCATATATTTACAAATTTTCTAATACTATACATCACAATTTTTATAGCTAATACATTTTTTTTAAAAATAAAAAATATTAATTTCTATCAAAATTGTAAACTATCGTCTGGGTTTTCTTCAACCCGGGGCCCGGGGATGAAGGTACTGCTGTAATTGTTCAGCTCCTATAGTTTAGTTATTCAATAATACATCGTGCATCTATGATCGAGCTATATTTGTACCTACTATTTGGTTGTTGGTTTTTATTGCTTTCTTATAGTGCTGTGCCAGCTTAAATTCATGGTCAAAGAGTAAGTAAGAAAGTTCTATGTTCCTTTGAGAAATTAATTGAACAGGAGCAATGATTCGTGTGACTTATATATTATGAAATTTGAGTATAGAAGCGATCATTAATGCTTGTATTAGAGTAGGTTGTCTATATTATATTTTTTGGATGTGATGCTTTTTTCGACCCTGTATGAATTTTAAGATACTTTATGCATCGGGCTATTTCTTTTCCTTTGAGAATTCATAAGCGTTATTCGGGTGCCAAAAAATTGACCAAGATAAAATACCTTATTTTTGAGAATAATTTTGCATTTGATTTTCAATAGTAAATCAAGCTTGTCTACATGCATTCTGTAAGATCTTAGTGTTTAGTCTATTAATATTGGATAAAAGAATAAATTATAAGGTTCTTGATATATCTTCTGCAACAACAATAAAGAAAATTCGATGTTATCCCACAGATAAAATCTGAAAAGGATATATACGCAGACCTTAATTACTTCTACTTTGTGAAAGTAGAGTTTGTTGTTTCCTATCTTCTGCAACATGGAGAAAGAAAACGGAAAAATAATGATAGTATTGGTTATATATAGTAACAACAAACAACCACTACAATTAAAAACAGCTTTATTACTTTATGAACAACATGTACTTATAAGATACTCCCTTCGGTCCACGATAAGTAATTTTTGAATTTTTGTTTTTGTCTACAATAAGTAATTTTTTTATTTTTCAAGAATAAATTAATCACTTTTTTACCTATATTGTTCTTGGAGTAAGTAGTGTTGGAATATATGTTAAGAGTGTTTATATGAAGCGATAGTAAATGTTAATATGATCAATTTTTGTCACGACCCAAAATCCATACATGGTCGTGATGGCGCCTATCATGTTACTAGGCAAACCTACTTCTCGAAATATTACTATCAATTGATTTAAGAATTAAATAAAACATCTCTACATTTAAATTTCTCATAAACTAAATCAACTCTAAATATAATTCATATAAAATACGGAAACGAGCCCCAAACATCGGGATGTCACTAAATCATGAGCGTCTAAATCTATGAACTAAGATATATAAACTGTCTAACTGTCCAAAAGAAGAAATAGGTGATAAAAGGGAGTAACAAGGTCATGCGGACGCTCGCAGCTACCTTGCAATCTCCAAAGATAGCCGGCCTGAACTCAACAATCGCCGCCTTCCAACTCACCTGGATTTGCACATATAGTGCAGGGTGTAGTATGAATACAACCGTAACTAAGGAACTGAGCAGTAGTGACGAGCTAAGCAAAACAGTCCAATTATTTATTTTCAAAATTTAGAAATAAACAGGTAAATTTCACAACTCAGTAAATGCTACAAAGAAATTTAACAGATAAATGCAGCAACCACAAAAGTAAATGCAACCTCACAGCAATGTCACTCCATCACTCAGCATTTGCACTCAATTCACTCAACAATCTGCGCTCATTGGGGGTGTGTACAGACTCCGTAGGGGCTCCCAAAGCCCAAACGCTAAGCACGGACAACTCACGTGCTATCATATCAATAGTTGGATCCGCACGGTCAACTCACGTGCTACGCGGACAACTCACGCGCTATGGTGTCAATACCTAGACCCGCACGGTCAACTCATGTGCTACGCGGACAACTCACGCGCTATAATATTAATATCCTCACAAAACCAGGCCATTGGTCTTACTCAATCATGTACCTCACTAGCTTCACCATCATCAACAAATAAGAGGACACAACTCACTCCAAATATCACAGCATATTAGCAAATAATAGAGACTGGGGTAAACATGCAAACTAATTTCTATGACTGAATATAATTAATGTGAGCATGAATAAAGCCTAAGTGTGATCCTTAACATAAAGGCAAACAAGTTCAACAACAAGTAAATGCATAAACACAGATAATGGCCATTAGGCCTCACGGGACGGACCAAGTCTCAATCCCTCGAGGCATACACCCACACACCCATCACCTAGCGTGGGTATCACCTCCAAACAATCACATGATATCAAACTCTCCGGATTTATACCCTCAAAGCCAGAGTTAAAACTGTTACTTACCTCGTTACCCTCAAGTTCTCCGGCCTTGCAACGTATAGAACACCAACCAAACGGCCTCCAACTCAATCTACCGGAAAATATTAATTAACGATATCAATTACGCTAGTCGAAGTCAAATCCTAGTTTCTCCTAAATTTCAGATTTACCGCCAAATATTAATATTTCACTCCACAAATCATAAATTTAAAAAGTATAATCATACTTCAATATCACAATTCAATTCAATCTTTAATTAAGTTTATGTAAGTTAGTATTTGAATTCCAATGACAATAACCGAAGTAGAATCTGTCCAAATTAAGAGCAAGGATTCGGAACTGTAGCTATTATATTCACGTCCAAATATGTTCTTCACTAATGGACTGTAACTACATGTGTATTCATTGTTAAATTATTTCCAAATCTCAAAAGTATTTAATCCTTAAAACCCAATCATATTCCCTATTTACATTGTTCAATCATCATCACTATTATAATCATATATATATATATCCTCTCATGATTATCTAATTAGCTAATCATCATCTCATCTAACTTAAGATAGCAGAAGCCTTTATCAGCAACAATAATACTTTTCCTAACATTGTATAATTAATCAATTCCTATTGAACTCCTGAATAATTATATAATCACGTTGGATATTACTAAAGTTACTAGGCAATCACGATGCCTCCTAATCAATTAATATAGTTACTCAAACCAATGTCAACTGCAGCACTCTCTTGAAAGGAAAAATTTGGCCAAAAAAATAAACGACTTCTAATATAACTATCCGTTCTACAATCCATATTCATATTTGCTGGTTTCTCCCCTAATGAAATCTATTACTATTATTATTGTTTAGTATTACATGGGTCATCATTACTACAATCAAGATATTCTCTCATCTGTAACAATTATTGGTTAATTATTTTATTCCATAATATAAAACATAGGAACCAAAACTACCATTGTAAATAATTTTCCACTGCAATTTTTTAATTCACAGTTTTATGTCTAATTTTTGTTCACTAGCCATTGCCACATATTTGTTTCCTATTGTCATCATTAATAGTTGGCCAAATATATATATATATATATATATATAAGAATTAGTAGTACCTGAGCAAAGAAAATTTCCTTTCCTGTGTTGGTTAAAGAGAGGAAGCAACAAGCAATTTGCTCCTCGGTAAACTCTTAATAGCATTGTCAATGGAAAAATAATTTCAAGCATCTACTTCTCTTAGTGTACCGCCGCCAATTCCCATCCCGAAACCTTTCTTTTATTAATTTGTTCGCCTCCTCTGATGAATAAAAGCCCTTGGTACATATTTTCTCATCTTACACGTGAGATTCACAAGGTGGGACTAGGCCCATTTGTTTCCTTTTTTTTGTTTATTTATTCATTAAACACCCAAGTAAGTTATTTAATTTATCAATGATCATATGTGATACTTGTAAATTTGGTCTACTAGCAAATTTATTAGTGCACTATTTATATAAATATATAATAAATTTTTCTTACTAGCTTAGTATTTGTCCTAATAATTATAAATTAAATTTATTCTCCACATTTCACAACTAATAGGTATACCACAAAAAAAAGCGGGTTATTACATTCTGGACGCACTCCTAAGTCTAAAATTACCCTACGAAGCTAACCGAATCATAAAAGTCCAAATCCGAATTCGTTTACTCATAAACCAATTTCCGGTTGACTTTTATAACTTTGCTTTCTAACTAAGAGACTAAGTGTTCATTTCACTCCAAAGCTACTCCGGACCTAAACCTGCCGACTCGATACAACTCAACACAGCTGAACAACACATAAAGAAGTAGAAATGGGAGAAACGGAGCTATAACTCTCGGAACGACTGACCGGATCGTTACAATTTTATTCCTAATTAATATTAAAAAGTAGATTTTTTAATTTGTAAACAATCAAAAAATCACTTATTGTGGATCGGACGAAGTAAGAGTTCAGATCACCTCAAATTGAGAAACGGAAAAGAGATGAAGGATTTAGGCTACAGCTCGCAATAATGCTGATCCTAGGGATTGGAATTCGGAGCTATAACATTTAATTTTAGGTTCAACTCACTAGAACCAAATGTATTGATTTCAGGTTCAACATAATGATTTTAAGAGGTTGTTTGGTATGAGTTATATTTTATATAGTGTTGATATAAAAATTTAATATCATCGTAATATTTCGTTTGGTTATCAAATCATGTATAAGTTATTTCTAGGGTTAAAATTAATATTGGGATAACTTATACCTTATAGAGGGTAGGGTAATTAATACCGGTATAACTTATACATTCTTCTTACAAATTATGCAATTGTCATATTTAATACAACATACCAAACAGTGAATCAAAAACAATCCCAGCATAACTAATCCCAACATAACTTATACCAGTATAATTTATCCCGACATAAGCCGTATTCAAACCAAACGACCCCTAAGTAATTAATTAATACCTGTTAATTAATAAAATACTATCTAATTGGTTTTAAACATGATTTATTTAATCGATTAGCTATGAATTACGTGAAACTTGAATATTCGATTTTACTGAAAAGAAAAACTCTCCGAAAAAGGAGTAAAGTTCTCACCTCGTCTTTCTTTGATTGGCCTATCTTCTTTTAAAAACAAAGAGCTCTTCGAAAGCTTTGACGAACGAACTAGAAAAGGCCGACTTAATTAATATAAAAAAAAAATAATAATAATAATAATAATAATGCAAATCATACAAGTGAAAAAATCACAATCCTCGTTAAACCCCTCCTATTGATTGGGAAAGAATTGCTACAAATTACAATATCGAACAATGAGAATTTCACATAGAAAGACCTCAGGTTTAATTTAAAACAAAAATACGAATCAGAAAAAAGAAATGGAAACTTTTTCCAATCATTATTAAAGAAATAAAAAAGAAAACCATATTATGAGTCACACTTTTCAAGACTTGTTCATTAGCTAGCTTTTTTCATGTGGATATATGCTCATGCATATTACTTTGTTGATCAGACGCCTCTTCTTCTTCTCTTGCTTCCACCTCCTCCTCCGGCACCGGAGAATCTGCAGTGACGGAGCCACCTCTCTCCACCACCACCGGCGGTGAACCAGTCACCTGTGGATGTCGCGGGTCAACCAGTCCATCAATACAAGACCCGCACTTGGTCTCAACCCATCCTTCGAAGTCATAATAACCACGACCCATTATCCCACGGCCCGAACATATTCTGCCTATCATCACAGCAATTGCCCCTAAAACAGCTATCATTACTAAGACACCGATTACGGGTCCAACCGACCCGTGATCTCGGTGATCCGAATAAGCTTTCTGGTTCAAAAACATTGGTGGTGGTTGCTGTAGAGGATCCATAACTTGTGTAGAGGACATTTAAAAGGGAGGCAAAATCAAGAATAATATGAAGATTTCTTGATGTTTTTCCTGATGATATTCTATTTCTTGTCAGGGCTGAAAGATTTCCAAAAGTGTGTCTTTCTAATTAAATGGAAGACAATACCACTACTTCACCGTTTTATTGGACTGCATGCATGCTAACATGAATAAAATGGTCTTACAACTTTCTGGTAGGAAGCGATTTACTCCTTGAATGGGCTTAGGCGGTATGGTTTGAATTAGTCGAGCCAGTGAGTCGATATCTAGAGCACAAAAGAAAGGTGATCTAAATGCAAAACAAAAATTTAAGCAAAAAAAGTAGAGATGCTCAAAGATAGACTCTCTTTTGGCAAGTAAGAATAAGCTGTCATAACCTTAACAAAGAGTTAGTGGCAAGCAAAAGAGTGATTTTGTTGCTGAATAAATTAAGAACAGAAGAAATGGGAAAGGTATAGTACTATATTAAGGCATGTTTGTGTGGTGGGAGTAAAGCTCAAGAAAAGGAAAATAACAGGACTTTGGGGGGGGTTGGGTTTTAAGGAGTTAGAATCTTCTTTGTTTGTGTTGCTTTATGAGGATCGATCTTATTCTGGTGGAGCAAGAAGATATGAGGAACTGGTTTTTTGATGTGACATGTGTATNTCAGGGAGTATTTCTCACCCTTGTTATAATGTTTTTCTTGGTAATCATGCGTCGAGGACGATGCTATACATCTCATTTGGTTTACTTTTATTTCTCTTTACAGTCAATTTTTATATCAATTTACATATTTCTCAGTTTATACCAAATAAAATCATGTATCCTTAAAACCACGTATAAATTCAATTATTATCTGTTCTTTAGGGTAAACAAAATTATAATTTTAATTATTTAGAAATTATTTATACTGCCAGAGGACATAAAATAAACCTTTCTAGTTACACAGCATATATATGGGACCAGTACTCTAGTTTGAATATAGGACGCCGGTTTTGCTTTCCGCTGGGTAAATAATTGGTTTTGTACTGTTTTACACTTTTACTGCATCCCAGGAATTTCAAGTAGTAGTAGTATATATGTAACTGGGACCACAGAGAAAAATCAGAAGAGTAAACAAGTTTAAATTTAGTACAGTGAATAATTTTTTTGGTTAAAAAATAAATGAGACTAGCACCTCTCATTTGATTAAATGTCGGATGGAGGGGGGCTCTAGTAATGTTTGATCTCTATTAATACAGATCAGAATTAATGCCTTTAGTTAAACTCTACCCACAAATTGTCAGATACATCAAATGCTTTAATCATACACCAACAACAATTATTCATTCAATCTCATATGATTCGCTAGGATTTTCAGAAATCTTCCCAAAGTTGCAAGGAATGTTGTACACTCTCATGCTGAATTCATCACTCCGCTACATTTTAAAATATTCCAATTTTTTTTCCAATTACTTTATGTCCCAAATTGGTAGCTACTTAACATTTACATTGTACTTCTTATCGTCGTCGCAAAGCAATGTCAAATGACATCTTGGGAGGCTCATAATCGAATACATTAAATGCAGTAATTGGTACAGAAACGTGTTTCTTTTTAAACTTGACAGCGAAAGTACGGCTAGAAGTAGTGCAGAATTTTTGCTAAAGGAGGATTTAAAAAAAAAATTAAAAGAGACCGTGACCGGTGGAAAAAGAACCAGCAACCTAAAAATGATTCAAAACCTCGTGACCTTTGAGTTATATATGCTTTTTAGCTATGTCAAGAGGATCCAAAATATAATATATAAAGGCACAAAATGAATTTTGTCTTATAATATATACAATTTAATTTTTCGACTAAGGGAGTTAGGGTGAACCGGGTCCTCATCAGAGGTGCAGCCAGAATTTGAAACTTATTGGTTTGGGATTCTAGTTCTTTTAAGTTATTGGGTTCTAAATTATTAATTTGTTCATATTCAATAGATTTCTTAATATAAATATAAAGTTTGGATCAAAGCTATTGGGTTCCGCCAAACCCGTAAACTTTATACTAGCTCCGTCCCTGGTCCTCACTCTTTAGCGTAGTATCTTTGTAGTTATTGAAATTAATTATTTAATTATCTTTTAACCCCAAATATATCTGGAAAAAATGATAGTTCAAACAGAAACTCTCTCGAATTTTAGTCAACAAATGTAAAAAAATAACATGAGTATGAGTATATGGGTTGGTATCGCAGCGTTACCCAACTTCTCGTCGGGAATCACGTTCATCGCGCTGGTGGTCGGTACATTCCATACATCGGGAGACATGAGTCACTTGTATGTTATTTGTTATACTTACTTATAACATTAAATTATCCTTCCGTAATTAATATTTTTACATGTTATGTCTATTGGATTACATCAGTTCTACCAGCCGGGACTGCAGATGCTGCAGCATACCTGGGAGGGAGCGGCGACTTTGCACGTGTTTGGTCGGCTGGTTACATATCTGGCTGCTGAGACATTGAGACGTGCCCGAGATGATGAGCGATTAGGATACGAGGCTGCTTTTGTGCTGCCAGAGGAGTACCATCACGGGGCACCAGTGGATCCTGAACGTGGCAGGTGTGGCAAGAGAGGAAGGGGTGTCCCACGAGGTCATGGTGGTCGGTGAGGATGGGGTCCCCAGCAAGGGGGCGTTGAGGCACCCGTGGAGGATATTTGAGATGATCAGCCAGGTGAATACCCTGAGCCACACGATGCTCCTCATGATATGTTGTCATTCAGCCTTTAGCTGTCGCTAGGGACTTTGCATTTGACCCCGTCAGTTCCATTGTTGATCGCGGGCACGACCATTACACGACAGGAGTGGGATCAGTATTTTCCTGATCCTCCAAAGCCATCGACGGTTGCTGATGATCGTTCGACACGAGACGTGCAAAGTGGGCGACGACTGAGTTATGGCTCATCATCGAGAGATGCTGAGCATCTTTCACAGGCACATGTTTGTTTGTATTACTATTATTTTTATTTGTTTTTATCTCATTGATTAGTCAGCAATATCTAAAGCGTTTTTATTTTTTTTTAAAGACATCATCATCGCCCATCATGGAGGCCACTTTGTGCGATACTGACATGCCGGAGACGGTATTTTATTCAGGACCCCGCCGAGACCATGGTATGACCATTAAATTTTTTTTTGCTGACATGTACATTAGTAATTTATATTTCATATACTAAAATATCTTATTATTCTGTAAGCTATTGTTGGCTCGACGACCGCTTTTACCGAGTCTACCAGCCTTACCGACAATCATGTTGCAGCACATCCTCCGATAAAGAGGCGACGTGATGAGGATGATCTTGATAGCATAGCCAGGCGGGATAGGATGCGACTAAGACCATCCAATGCTTTAAAGCATACATGTTGTGGGACATATTGACATTTATTATTATCTATATATATGACATTAAATATATAATAGCAGCATTATTTATGTTTACATAATTTGCACATGTGTTTTTATTTCTCAAGTTATTTATTAGGTTAATACTATAACAAAAAAAATGAAAGCTTATTAGATTTATTTCTGCCTCTTTTAGTTTCTCCTTCACTGCCGCAAGTTGTTATTGTAGTTTAAAGATTTGGAGTTCGTATTCACCAGTCAGATTCCAAATGTTTAGCAAACATGAGTTGTAGTATTCCTGGGTAATGGATTCATCATACCATTCTTCAAATCCACATTGATTTTCGTCCTACCAATGGGGTACAATATGTTATTCGCTATGTTATGCGTGATACTGATTCTTTAGGGTACAAGACAGCTTTTTAAGCTGAACCAAGAGATCTTTATTCAAAGACTATATGAAGAAACATTACAACATCTATTTCAAAAATGCCACTAACATTTAATAAGTTATTCAAGAAGAGGCAAAAGGGTGAAGGTAGTTCAACAGATCCACATGGCACATGTCATAACACAATTGATCCCTACCTTGAATAGAATATACTAGGTTGCTATACTGATTTGGTTGATGACAAGTGGTATGGTGTTTTGCGTCCCTTGGAAAATAAGCTTATCAATATACACACTGATCCGAAAATTGTCGGGCACATTATTGAGAGCGAAGCACATTCTACAAAGCCTGAAGATAGGCGAATTTAGGGCGAAAACCTAAAATGGGTTCCCCTTTACTAAAAACGATGTGATTATGAAGTACTATGTCACTAGCATGAGCTTGTTGTACCACAAAAACTGTCTGTAACCTTCCAAACAAACACACAAAGATGAACCAGAAGTGATTCGTCATCTGATGAAGAAGATCCTAGAGATGGAAAAGGCACTAGTTGTTCATCATGCAATGGATGATCTTAACTACCTGGAAGGAACGAAAGGATCAGTACTGGGATTTATTGGAAAATAAAAAATTCCATAGAGACAATGATTATCCTGTTTTCCCAACAGTTGTTGAGTGGGAGGGACTACCTAAGTTTCTACCATAGACGTTGGACGTCCCATATTTCTATAAAAATCAAGCAAGTGGTCTTATTGATGATAACGATGAAATACGAGAAATATGAGTTAACTAGGGCCTAGATTACGATGCCATCGTTCCCGAAGGGTGCGTACAAGATGTTGACAAAGAAGATGGAGACAGTGACAATGAAATAGTGCCAGACAGCGACGATAATGGTGAATGCCAATTGTTTTTTATTTCTTAGGTGTATGTTAAATTGTTTAATTGAATCTTTAATATTAAATATCAATTAGATTTAACCCCATTGGAAACATAATTTTATTTCATATATTTTGCAAGATGAACATTTACATAAATTTAGTACAACAAAATTATTGCAATAAAATACTACGTGTATCCTTGATAATTGGGCATATTGGATGTACTACCATCTGGCTAAATTACCACCATTATCCAAACCAGCTGAAGGACATTTACGGTGATCGTGTCCTATTTGGGGAACATATACCACATTTACGCCCATAAACAGTATTAACAACTCAATTCCTCGGCCCGGGTGACGCTCGCAGATATCTCCGGCGCTCCTTTCTTTCTCAAAAATTAGGTTAATTTTTACCCAAATTAGCTCGCCGGAAATGGCCACAACTCCTCCACCCGGTGGTGGAAAGCCACCAGACCAATCAAGAACGAATATTAACAACCCATCTTCTTCCCAAAACCTTTCCCAAGTTGTTACAGAAACCAAAAATGGTGTTGGAGTTAGTCAGAGAACAAAAAAACTGGGTCCAAAAAATCATTCTTCAACGAAAGCTAAGGGTGCCACCATGGGAATCACCATCTCCGACGATTTGAAGATTGCCGGCGCACAGAAATGATGGTTCGGGGTGCTTTAGGTGCACAATTGGGAAAAACTCAATACCAAAATGCTCGCCTTGATGAGGAGAAGCTAATTGCAACCCCAATTTCACATGGGTATCAAACACAATCGTCAATTTTAGAATCTAACAAATCGGCCAGTGCAAACAGTCCAAGTGCTCGACGAAATGCCAATTTCAGTTCTAAGCCAAATTGTAGTCAAATAGCCATTGAAGATCCTTCCACAACATCTAAGAAACAGGCCTGCAAAGTTTCAGACCAATCCACCATGGGAATTGGTCTCCATGATGAATCAAAGTGCCCAGTTCTTCACCCTTTGGCCGGAGAGGGTGTTCAGGAAGTCCAATGGACACAAGACCAATTCCAAATGATCCATGTGGCTCAGGAGATTGTGTCTCACCCTTGAAATCCAATTTTCATCGAGCCAATCTCCATGACATTACAAAAAAGTGATTCTGCATATTTGAAGTTGACAGGTGTTCGACCAAATGCCCAGATGAGTTCTGAGGATTTTATAATCGATCATGTTGTTTTTTAGACATATCCAAGTGGTAAGGATGTTAATGGATTAGGAAAATCACAAGTTCACTTTTTTCAAAGTGATGATCACACCTTATTTTTCACCCAGTCTGGCTACCTGATGGAGCCTAGTGCTCTAGTTAATTCTATAACTATTGTTGACCAAAACCATGCTCCCAGTACCTCAAATTCCTCTCCCACAATCCCCATACAATCCCATGATCCCAAGAATAAAGGAACTGTAGCAGCTGCTGACTTACAAGTCCTAAGAAATGATGAACCAAAGTCCCAATTAAACCTGCAACAACCTAAAAAGCCTGTCCCTAGTCCCACAAATAGCCTCCCCAAGATATAAGCTAACTTTGATAAGCACACCAAAAAGAAAACCTCACAGAACTAAGTTCCAAAAACACCATCTGTTACTAATATGGTAACCCCCCCCCCCCTTAAATGCAAATATCACAGTTTCCAAAGACCAAGCCAAAAAACCACCAAACACCATTGAACCATCTCTTCCCACAGTCACACATTCCTATGCTACAGATATCAGGTCCAGATTTGAAGTAGAGAGACCACCAATTAACTTCACCCCACCAAAAACTCACCACCAAAGACGGCAGACTTGTTGTGGTTTTCAAAAGAGAAGATTACATGGGTACTTGGCTACTAGGTGCAAGTTTACTGTGGTAGGGAAGTTCTCGAACACCATGCCTAGGATGGAAGTCATCAGAAGAAGGTTTGTAAACCAAACAGAGCTCAAGGGAGGAGTTAAGATTGCCCACTTCAACTCCAAGACTGTCTATAATGATTTAGACAATGAATATGACCATGCAACTGCGTGGAACAAGCAGTTCATGTACATCCAGAGCCAAATGATGAAAATTGAAGCTTGGACTCCTCTATTCAGCCCCAATGAAAACTCCCCAATTTTGCCAGTATGGATTGTCATTCCTGAGTTAGCTAGGCACCTTTATTACATGGAGATTCTCACTCCATTGTTGTCCCGTGTGGATAAGACCTTATTCCTTGATTTGGCCTCTTTTCAAAAAATAAGAGGCAGTGTTGCTAAAGTATAAATGCAAATTGACTTGACCAAAGACAAACCTCAACATGTATAGCTGGGCTATGATGACAACCATGATGAAAATGGTGATGGCCAGTGGTTGAATATAATATGAAAGTATTTCTGACTACTGTCTATATTGTAGACATCTTGATCATACAATTCATGTATGTCCAGAAAAAGCTAAGCAAGAAGAGATTCAAAAGAGGAAAGAAAATACGTCAACCAATGGACCAAACACGCACCATGAATCATCCACAGAAGAAGCACAATCTTCACAACATCCACCAAAACAACTGAGTCAGACCACACAGCAAAATAAGATTACACCTCAACAACAACATGGCAGACACCAAAAGGCACCAACACAGGAAAAGGAGGAACACCAGACTTCAGGGGCAAACCCTTCACAAGAGGATGGCAAACACAGAAGAACAAAAAATTCAAAGCATCTGGTAAACAACAGGTAATGGAAATACCACCACCAAAAAGAAAAAAGAAGAATAACCCCAGCCAAAATAAGAGAAGAACTCTAAAGAAAAAGGAAATGGCCTTAAGAATTCAACAAGATTCTGAGATATTTCAAGAGGAAATCACCATTGAAGAGCACCAGTTGCCAGTTGACCCTGCTGAATTGCAACCCCTGCTTGTTGACAAAGGTGTCAATGGCAACCTCATTCCCACATCTGAAAAGAGATTGACTGTGTCTGAAGATAAATTGGCTTCTCTTGATCAGGAACAAAGGTAACCAGAAAATGATGAGTATATACCAATTCTCTCAGAACATGAACTAGAACATGGAAGTGAAGGAGATGATAAATACAATGAGGATGACCAACATTGCAATCTTCTTATCAAAGCCATCAATGGAGAGGAATATCAGGATCAGATCATTGCTAACCAAGGGTTGTCACCAAGGTATACACAGCCATCACCAAGACTAACCAGAAGCAGAGCTGCAGCTGTCCCCAACACCAACCAACAGTCCAAAAAAACTACCATTTCTTAATGATTAGTACAATAGTTTGGAATGCAAGAGGTATCAGAACCTCTAGAGCCATCGAGAGACTCAGAATTCTGAAATAAATCCATAACCCCTCTTTCATTGATGTACTAGAACCTTTCCTTGATACCGAATACCTTGACTACTACATAATCCAGCTTGGTATGCAACATGCAGCTTCTAATGTCAACAATAAGATTTGGGTCTTCTGAAACTAGGACTTCAATGGCACAACTCTAGACATTTATGAGCAACAGCTGGCTACTGAACTGAGGCATGTAGAAGTTGGGCAGGTTTTTCATATGACTGTCATCTACGCAAAATGCAAGCAAAGCATGAGAAGACCTTTATGGGACAATTTAAGGCACGGATCCTCTTGTGATGTGCCTTGGTGTTTCATTGGTGATTTCAATGTCATTGCAACTGTGGAAGAAAAGATAAGAGGCATCCCTTACCAAACGAACAAAAGTATTGAATTTTTTAGCATGGTTGAGGACTGTGGGCTGATAGATCTTGGCTTCTATGGTCCAAGGTACACCTGGTCTAATAAGAGGGGTCCATGCTCCATTGTTTGGAAAAGATTGGATAGGGGATTTGCTAATGATAATTGGTTAGCTTCCTTTCCTGCCACCATAATCACTCACATGGCTACTGCTGGATCAGACCATTCTCCTCTGATAATGGAGATGCATGTGAGACAAGAAGCCAATCAGAAATACGTCAAGTTCCTTAACTGTTGAGTAGACAATGATACTTTTTTGCCTCTAGTTCACAAGACCTGGGAAATGGACCTTACAGGAAGCCCCATGTGGACCTTTCATCAGAAACTTAAGGCCACTTCCAAAGCTTTGAGTAAATGTTATAGGGAACAATATGGAGACATTTTCCAAAGACAAAAGGAATTTGAACAGAAAGTGAAAGATGCTGAAGAAAAATGGTGGAATTCCAATGACCCTGCTGACAGAGCAATTCCCTATGAAATTCAAGCTCAATATGTAAGACACCTGAAAGTTGAAGAGGCTGTCCTAAAGCACAAAACTCAATTGTAATGGTTTAAGGAGGGTGATGCAAACACAAGATATTTTCACAATCTCATAAGAGGAAGAAGAAGGAAACTTTACATCCACAAGATCAGGAATGAGGAAGGTGATTGGATTCATGGTGATGAACAGATTGGTGATGCTGCTTGCCAATATTTTGAAGAATTATTCACAGAAACCAATGGTACCATTATAGAAGATCTCCTCAATTGCATTCCAACCATTCTCAGCCAGGAAGACAATGCAGAACTCATCAACTATCCAGGAAATTAAGAAGGTGGTCTTCTCAATGAACCCCACAAGTGTTGTTGGACCTGATGGCATGAATGGTAAGTTCTACCAATCATGTTGGGATATTATCAAAGTTTATCTGCTCAGAGTTGTGTTGGCCTTTTTAGTGGAAGTGTGATGCCCAGATATATGACTAATGCCTGTCTTGTCTTGCTGCCAAAAGTTGAATTCCCAAACTCCCTCACTGAATTCAGACCCATCAGCTTGAGTAACTTCATTAACAAAATCATATTCAAATTCAGTTGTACCAGATTAGCACCCATTCTCCCTAAAATCATCTCTCCAAATTAGTCAGCTTTTGTAAAAGGCAGAACCATAACTAAAAACATCATGTTAGCCCAGGAGATTGTTCAAGGCATCAAGGAGCTAATGTGGTTATCAAGCTGGACATGGAAAAGGCATATGACAGAGTTTCCTGGAGTTATACTTGTATTATGATTAGAAGAATGGGATTCTGTTAAGGCATCATTGATATGATTTGGATAACTTTGTCCAACAATTGGTACTTTGTGATAGTGAATGGTACCAGGCAAGGTTTTTTCAAATCCACAATGGGTCTTAAACAGGGTGATCCCCTTGCTCCTGCCCTATTCATTCTTGGTGCTGAATTGTTATCCAGAATGCTGAACAATCTGACACATGATCAGTTCTTTAATGGATTCTACATGGAAAGAAGGGGCCCCCAGATTAACCATCTCAGCTTTGCTGATGATTTGATCATCTTCACATCTAGCACAAAGAAATCCCTCAATAATATCATGATCATTCTAAGAGATTATGAAGCTACACCAGGTCAGAAGATTAACAGCAACAAAAGACACTTCATGGTTCCATCTTGTGTTTTCCACTATAATGTTGCTAGAATCCAACATATTACATGTTTCACCAGGAAACACTCTCCACTCTCCTAGCTTGGTTGCCCTTATACATTGGAAGGAAAAGAATCATCCACTTCAATGGCCTCATATCCAAACTGGTCAGCAGAATCAGAGGCTGGTAGGGAAGACTTCTCTCATTTGGGGGGGGAGGGG
>ML385513.1:0-45382 GCA_005239525.1 Nicotiana knightiana | reverse complement strand
GGGATTCACTCTGATTAAATATGTGTTACAATCAATGCATATTAACTTGCTATCAACTGTCTCCCCTCCTAAGACAGTAATGAAACAGATTGAGAGGTTGGCTGCTAATTTCTTTTGGGGTATGGAAAAGGACAAGCAAAAATATCACTGGGCATCTTCGGCTAAACTATCATATCCATTAAATGAAGGTGGCATTGGTGTAAGATGTATTCAAGATGTCTGTAAGTCCATAGAGTAAAAACAGTGGTGGAACTTTAGGTGCAAACCTTCATTATGGAGAAATTTCCTTCTGGCCAAGTACTGCTAGATATCACACCCAATCTCTAAAAAATGGGTTACTGGTCAATCTCAAGCATAGAAAATCCGTATGACCAATAAAAAGGAGGCAGCAAAACACATCATGTGGAGGCTACACTCAGGTGAGGTGAGCTTCTGGTGGGACAACTGGATAGGTTCTAGACCATTAGCTTCTCACATAAATAAAGGAGGCAAGCCTAGTAAAATTAAAGCCTCACAATTTTGGCATAATGGGCAATGGAATGTTCAGAAACTCAATGAAGTAGCCTCATCTCACATGTTGCCCCAAATTCGGCAAATTCCCATTTACTACAATCCACAGATCCCTGACCAGGCCATTTGGACTCCCAATGTCTCAGGAAATTTCACTTGAGCATCAGCTTGGTAAACTATAAGGAAAAAGAAACAACTACTGATCTCTAACAAGAAGATATGGCACAAAAAGCTTCCTTTCAAATGGTCATTTTGCCTTTGGAGAGCCCTCGGAAATAAGCTACTAACTGATGATAGAGTTGTGACTTTTGGAAACCCCACAACCACTAGGTGTGCCTGCTGCATCAAGCCTCAAGCAGAATCAGTTACCACATCTTCGATACTGGTCACTTTGGAAGAGCTATCTGGAAGAAATATGATGGCATCACTGGTTTGCAAACTGATCACCTTCCCTTGAAGCTGGTTCTAATGAAATGGTGGTTACATAAAGGCAAGAATGTAGTACAAGCTGCTCCTAGATACTACCTCTACCATTATCTGCTGGAACTTATGGAAGAACAGGAGTAATGCAAAATGTGGTGGTAGAACTTCTTCCATGATCAGATTTATGTACTCTATTGACTCTGACATTCACCTGCTGCTAAGGATCTGCTATCCTCACTTCAATTGTCCATCTAATTGGATTGACATATACTCAATGACTGAAAACTTGAAGCAAACCATTTGCACTACGATGGTGGTGTGGAGAAAACCCCAGGAATGCTTTGTGAAAATTAACACTAATGGTAGTGCCCTCAGTAATCCGGGGAGAATTGGAGTTGGTACCATCATATGGGATCATCAGGGTAATTTCATTCATGTTATGGCCACACCCCTTGGTGAAGAAACTAATAATCAAGCAGAAACTGAGGCTGCTATCATTGGGGTCCAGTGGTGTTTGGAAAATGGGTACACAAAAGTCCACTTAGAAGTTGATTCTGCTCTGTTGATTAACTGGATCAACAGTAGCTCAGAACCTCCATGGTCTCTTCAGATGCCCATTAAAAATTTGAAGGACCTCAGTCAACAATTTGAGGACTTCAAGTGCTCTCATGTCTATAGGGAAGCCAATTTCCCAGCACACTCCCTTTCAAAACTTAGTCATGAAGTTACTCACACATCCATTTCAACACAATGCAAGAACTACCCTCACACATCAGAGGGAAGATTAGACTGGACGATTTAGACATCCCTGCATTCAGGCATAAAACCATAAACAACTTCCAGCATCCCACTCACAATGCTCCCAATCCTAGCTCCTCTAATGGTCATGGATAAACAACGAAAGTTTAGGATAGTTTTCCCAACAGTCCAAGCTAAAATCACACCCAAAGGAAAACCTCTCTTGTACCCATTTCAACATCCAGCACAACTCTAACACACACCCACCCAAGTTCACAAAAATCATCACCAACAAACCTCCCTTACAGAACAACTCAACAACCAATCAAAGCCAAACAAGTTAACACACCAGAGGCCACCAAACACATTCCTAATACACCAGTACCCCTCCCCTATATTTCTTCACCATCTAAATGACCAACATTTACCCCTCACAAGCTACACTTTCACCTCATATCCTCAACACATGAACCATAACCTACACCTCCCCCCACATAGTCACAAAAATACCAACTCCCTCACCAATCCAAAACAACCCTGTAACCATAAAGGCAAGACCAACTGGTTTTTCTCTAACTCTGGTTTCTTTTTTGTAGGTACATGCAGTGATCACCAGTTAGGCCAATCGATATGCCTTCAATGGGTGTTATTTGCACCTATGGAGCACACCCTACTGAAGGTGTATCAATGTCCCCAGCTAACCCACAACAATACAGTAAAAGCAGAACCACCAATATACCGGCTAACTATACCATCAACATCACATTCATCAAAACCATGAGCCATATTCCATCTCACATAACAACCAAACCTATCACCCAGAACCCACAAGAACCTGGGGAACAGCTCTAATTCCCAAAATCCAAATATGGGAGAGTAGCACTGATCATAGTTTGTAGCACTTTTTATAGAGTCACAAAACAAATGAAAGGCTACCAGATATTGCCAGTTCACCAGTTCATTTACACCCCCCCTAAATCCAAACTCTCAAATTGCTCTCAGTACACACAAGAACCTGAGAGCAAAACCTTTTATACTAACATGTTTGCTCCTTTTTGCAAGTACCAAGGATAGACTCAGAGTATTGTTGTAGTTACAAGGTGTGGTATTAGCATCTTGGATGCTCATTCCCTTGCAAATGCACCAATACTCCTGGATCTATCCCAAAGACAATGTCATTTTGATTAAACTGCAGTCACACACCAACCACAGGCTTCACATGAGATCCATTGAAGATAACAGACACAATCCTGAAGTCCAAAATTGGAATGCACAGAAACCAACCCAGCACACACTCAAGTCCTCAGCACGTCTCCACATGACTCACCAGCAACAATCTGACCTACAGTTAGCCACCATGTTTGCCCAATACTCATAGAGTATCCCTAGGGGTTCAAACCTTGTTACTCTGTAGGGTACAACCACCAGTTTCCAGCAGTAGAAGTTCACACACTCCACTAGCAAGTTCAGAAGCCATAAGACAACTCCACAACCAGCAACCTTCAAGAATTACTGGATGAAGGAAACAGGAAAATGCTCACTCTTTTCTGTCAAGGAGTTCAGACATAATCAGCATGTATGCCTACCTTCTTGGGTTATTTTTGTCAATTGTCTTCAACTAGGATTTCTTTGGACACAATTCCAAAGCAAAGTTGAAGACAGTATGTTCCAGACTCCCACTTTTGTCACATCCTTTAGAAAAGTTTTTACAATTTTCAAATGTAGTTGTTGTAATTGGAAGATGACTCTTCTTGTGCACTTTTGTATAGTTGACCAAGACTACTTTCACCATGTTTTTGTTTACCCAGGAGTCTATCATTGTTGGATAGGCAACGGGTATTTCACCGTGGGTCTAACTTCACATAGAATCATAGGTCCATTTGGTTGTCAACCTTGGATGATCAAGTGTACATCTAATTTTTGGGAGGTAAGGTTTATGTCCCCCTCCATTGTTGTAATTTACTTTATATTTATAAAAATTCACCCTAGGCACAATGTCTAGTGAAGTTTGATAAATAAATAAAAAAGAAGAAAAAAAATAGTATTACCAACATCTTTTTGGTTTCATATACGCGTTCTTTTTTGCACTTGTCGTTGACACACATAATTCTTGTTACACATCATTTTAAATTATTTCGATGGCCAATAATACTCGGCACCCACTGGCTGCAACTGTCCACTTTAGGTGTTTAAGTATGCAACAACATTATATTCTTTATTAGCGTACCTCGTTGCCGCGAAACCTGTATATTAAAATCACTTCATGGTATGTGAGCATGGAAAGTGATAGATGAACTATTTTCCACAGGAGCATAATATTATGGCTTCATTGACGGTGTCTGTATTTTCTCCCAGTTGTGATGCAGACCAGTGCAGACTTTAAAAATATTTCGCTTATTGCAATACGGCAAAAATGAATGTCGTTGTGCTCGCTTTCTGTATTTCTCAAATCGTTTCATTGGTTGTGGCATAAATTCAACATCATTTTTCATCAATGACGATACACCTCTAGATCTTTCAACAAACCTCTCCGCCATCTGCTTGAATGACATCCGCACCATGGTAGTGACAGGCAATCCACATGTAGACTTCAATAACCTGTTGAAAGACTCTGACACATTTGTAGTCAGAATTTCCCATCTTCTACTACCATTCTCATGTAATGTCCACTTGCCAAGCTCATGTCGCATCAACCAATGATAGGCTTGTTGGTCTTCCTTCCTGATCAATTCCATTCGCCTCCTGAATATACACGCTTGGTGTTCTGTTGCAGCCATCCGCATTAAATCATACAAGTCCTTGTTCGGATAAGCCTTCTAGAAGATGGACTTCGAGTGCCTAACATAGTAACGGTGGTAGGCATACGGTTCTACCATGCACGCAAATTCTGTACAAAACTTAAAATACCGCCATGACGATTAGATATTAGACAAATACCTGAACGCTGTCTGACAACGTGCTCCTTCAAGTGGTTGAAAAACAATGTCCATGTTTCTTGGCTTTCATTGGAACAAATAGCAAATGCTAGGGGAAATATACTTCCATTAGCATCTACTGCAACAACTATCAATAACTTAATATCATACTTTCCATAGACATGAGTGCCTTCTATGGATATTATCAGCTGACAATGCACAAAACCATCAATTGTTGTTTTAAATGCCCAGAACACATATTTGAATATGTGTTCTGGTATTTCCGGACTCTGCTCAAGCTTCCACTCAACAACAGTCCTGGGGTTAAAGTGTTACAATGCGGCCATGTACCTAGGTAGAGAGGCAAAGGACTTATCCCTGTTACCATAAACAATTTCAAATGCACGTTTGCGCCCGAGAAATACCTTTCTTGTTTGTAATGGTACACCTATATACATGGTGGACAGATGTTATACACTTTTTGATCTTGTACCTTATGGACGCTTCAGTGTGTGGAATCAAGACAAGAGAAATCAAGTCAACATTCAAGTTAAATGATTCTCACTGAATGTGTCCATTTCACAATTGTGGGTGCCAATGTATTTACCCACAATCCACATATTTGTTTTCAATTTTCTTGCACGCAGAATCCAATTACAACCTTGAAACCATCTACGAAAAATAACCTTGTATACTTCCGGAGATGACTCATGAACTATGATCTCACAACACTCTTTTATGTTGTACATTCAGGCAGCCCTGCTTAGGCGCACTTTATCAGCAAAAAGCATGCCCGTTGATAGCATCATTGCTCAAGATTCATCCCACATTGCTGTCCGAATTTCATCAAGATCTCTTGTTAGGGCATCCACATATGGCATACTTGGCAACTGGTCAATGTAGGGAATCTCCCTTGAATGAAACGTCACATGGGACTCGTACACCCTTGGTCTAACGTGAGGTGGAGCATGCTCCCTTGTCAAATCAGCTTCATCATTCTCGTCCTTATCATCATCAACCTCATCAGGGAAGGGTGTGTTATTTCCAGACTCATCAGCATTGTTGTCATAATCACTATTATCTTCCTACTCTACACATATGCCAGATCCCGATTAAATATGTCATCTTCAGACAATTGAGTAAGGACATGATCTTCAAGTTGCTCGTTGTCACTGCACAACCCATAAAATAATGGGTTTCTTAAATTCATCCAAACTTTACATATAAACTTTATCATTTCACTTAAAAATCATAATGTGTTGATATCCCATGATGCACATTATCCTGTTGATGATGACTCCCGGATAACCTACCATGATCCAACACACCAAAATTAGACATATTGCAATTGTCCGTCGATTCATAACTTGTAAAATTCATATATGGCTGGTACCCCATGTGGAATATATGAGTTTTAATACAAATTCAATACATAAAAATAAACATCGTAACATAAAGGAAAATTGAAGTTTACCATTCGGCTTGTTGATTATGTAACTTGTGGAGAAATTATGCCCTCACTCCTCATTCGCCCGTGGAGATAAGTTTAGATCAGGCCAAGCTCTTTCACCCGGAACCTGTTCGGCTAAAACTTCTCCAAAATAACCACCCGATGATTGAGAGATATCCCTACTTTGTGGAACCTCATTATTGGGAACGTCTTCAGCCTTGACGCATATTTCCAACATTTTTATCACAAGAAGTTCCGGATGTTCATTCTGAGTCCTCAAAAATTCTATCAGAGTTTCATCGTCTTCAATGTTAAACTCGGCATAACAAGAAACCCCTTGCGGAGTAATAGAATACAGATATCCTTCGATTATTTTAATATTCACCGAACGTTTGCTCACACTCATTTTTTTTACATAACAATGATACCAATCTACCGTACTCCATTATAAGTGGCAACTTAATATGAAACTGTGGAGAAAAACTATAGCGTGCTGAGTTATTCTCCACCACAACCTCACCCCTCCCTCCCCCAATATAATGAAACCCTAATCTGTCGCTCTTCGGGCATTATGTCAAAATGTAAAATAACTTAACCAACAAATATTGCGGAAGATCTGAAGGATCCTGAATGGATTTTTACCGAATTCTGAAACTCTTTAAATAAAAAAGCACTCAGTCCCGGGGTACAATTATTTGATGTATAGCGCATGCATAATAGGCGCTATACCCATATGAATTATTGGTGGTTCAGTTAAGTGCAGATGAATTATTGGTGGGGCCGCATTTTATATAGCTTGGTTATTCACCGCGCTCTACCTTAACGAACAAACGTGTCGTTAAGTTATAGTGCACTGAATAACCGCGCTATATATAAAATGGTACTCAATTTTTTTATTTTACCTATTTGCGTCGCTCAAAAGAACCACACTTTGGTTGAGTTATGTACGGTGGTATAATTGAAAGATTTTGCTCCAAAAGTGTTCCTTGACCACTCTCATGTTTCAACTAATAGTAAATAGTACTTGTTTAGATCCCAGAAGGGGTCAAATATACAAACTTTATTCTTTAGTTAACAAAAGATTAGTAACTTGAAAAATAATTTAATTTACATATTTGTGCATGGAAAGGTGTAAAGACACATATCTGTGGATGGAAAAGGAATCTCACCCTCAGACTTCTCTTTTCCTCTTCTTGGGACTAGTGACTAAGTGGGCGTTTGGACATAAAAATTCTAAAATTCCAAAAAGAAGTGAAATTTTTTTTAAGTGAAAATAGTATTTGAAATTATAGTTGTGTTTGGATATAAATATTATTTTGAATTATTTTTAAAGTTTTGTGAGTGATTCAGGGAAAAATTTTGAAAATCAATTTTTTGAAGTTTTTTAAATTTTTGAAAAATTCCAAAATTTATTTTCAAGTGAAAATAAGAAATTTATGGGCAAACACTAATTTGGAAAAAAGGTGAAAACTTTCGAATAAAAAGTGAATTTTTTTTTGTCCAAACGGGCTCTAATAATAATGCAGAAAAAGATTAAAAGATGAAATCTATGCTTTTTATGGTAGGAGAAGATAAGAAAAGAATTAAAGGGCGTGGCTGAGAATAGGTATTACAAAACAAAGGTTCAGTCGTCAGTATAAGCTGCTGAGGCAAACCCAACAATTTTCCTTTTTTATTACGGAAAAGGCCTAAAAATGCCATTCAACTTTCAGAAATGGTATATTCATGCCATCCGTTAAAAGCTTGCTATTTCCATGCAACTACCGTTACACATTTGGACCATCTATGCCATTATTTGACTAACGGCTCAATTTTTTTTTAAAAATATTTATAACACCCACATTTTCACGTGTCTTGTCATTATTGATCTGAATTAACTCATGCCCCACTTAATTTTAACCTTGGTTATGTCCATTTACCCAAACCCCCACCTGGTTAAAACTTACCCAAATCATTAACCCAACTCAAACCAAACCCTTCATACCAAATCCCCTTCTCTCCAGTCGTCTCTTTCATCAAAAATTCCTCTTTAGTATTACTAGGTTTTTGAATGGAAGTAAGGCTATTGTCGAAGGTGGCTTCAAAATTCAATTTTGTTGGAAGATTAATGTAATTATCAAGGTTAGTAGATTCAAAAACTTATTTAATTTGGTGGGTGGGGTTTAGTAGGGTGGGTGTAAATTCTGTTCATGTGGGGATTGATGTGCATGTGGGGTTACTTGTTTTTGTCTTTGATTTGTGGTTTGTCTTTCAAATGTTGTGCATGTGGGGTTTAATTTTATGTTTTTATTCGTTTCTATGTCGGTCCCCCAAAAAAAATTTCTTTCTAGTTAGAATCGAATTTTTAATTGCCGAATTATTTAATTCTGATTTATTCCCTCAATTTTCTATTTTTTTCCTTTTGAATATGAACTTTATTGAAGCATGACTGACACAATGGACGTGTATTTCAACTATGGGAGTGAATGGGTAATTTCTCCAGAAATATTTTATAATAAGAGGCTGGTCCATATGTGGAATAGGTTTGACTCAGATTTGTTGTCTTATAAAGATTTATGTGAAGAGTTCACAAAATAGTTAGGGGTTACTAAAGTGAAACAACTTTTAGTTGTTGGGCTGTCGAGTAGGTTCTATATAATTGATGGAGATGATGGTATCATGGCATTATAGTCTCTTATTACAGGCTTTATATATAGGTTCAAAATCATAAACTTGTTTGTTGTAGATGAGTTAGAGTCGACTGTCCATACACAAAGTATTCTGCATCATACTGAAACATTCCATGTAGATGTTGAAGCAGTTTCTAAAAATGAGCATGTTATTGGGGATTATGATTTTGATGTTGATGCTCCATATTATGTTGAATCTGATTCTGAAGGACTTGAGGTTATTAGAAAAGGATGAGGGTAGTGAGTGGTAGGTTGGAGAACTTTAAGGAGTTAAGAGCATGACATTTAAAGATATTGTGGAAGCTAGGAGGGTAGTGAACTATTATGCAATTTCTAATGGGTATGGAGTGAAGATTGAAAAAACAGATCGTACTAGGTCTAGATATATTTGTGATGTTGGATTCCCTTTTAGATGTTCTATCTCAAAGGATAAAAAGACTAGTGAGTTTATTATCAAAAACTCGAAGGCAGAACATAATTGTAATCCTTGTTATAAAAATCCAAGGGCTGATGCTAAGATATTAGCACAATACTTTAAGAATAAACTACAAAATAATCCTAAGTATACTATTAAGGATATGAGAGGGGAATTAGAGAATGATTTTAAGCTTAATGTGACAATATCTAAGCTTAAAAGGGATAAGGTGATGATCCTTGAGAAGTTAGATGTGGTGGTGTTCTTAGAGTACATATGAAGAAGAGTTTAAAGATCAGTTGTTGAAGCTTGGGGGGATGTCAGAGGATGCTGCAAGGGACTTGATCAACTATCCACCAAAATCATGGTGTAGGGCCTACTTTGATACACAATGTAAAAATCTAATGGTGGATAACAATTTTACTGAGTCCTTTAATGCATGGATCCTAGATGCTAGACATATGCCAATTATCAAGATGTTGGATAACATAAGGATGAAGGTAATGGAAAGCCTTGCAGACTATGAAGGAAAAGCTATGAGCTAGAATGACAATTTCAGTCCACCATGTATGAAACTGTACAATGACTATAGGTCAATACCACATGGTTGCACTTTGAACTTTAATGGAGACAATGGCTATGAAATCAAAGAAGATAAAGACAAACATACAATGAATCTTGAGAAGAAGAGATGTACCTGTAGGTTGTGGGATTTATATATACCTTGTCCCCCAGCTATTAAGGCATTGATGAATGAGAAAATTGATCCAGTGACACAAATACACTGGTGGTATAGTAAGGAGGCTTACTTGCTAACATACAAGTACAAAAGTTAGCATGTTAGAGGGGTGCAATTCTGGAAAGTACTGCCTAGTCATGCCATGGAGCCACCTGAAATTGTCAAGTTGGTTGGAAGACCCAAAGTAAAGAGGAATAGGGTTTCTGATGAAGATTTGAAGAGGAAAGGTGAGTGGAGTAGTTCAAGGAAGGGACTTATAATGACATGCAGACAGTGTGGTGATGAAAATCATAATGCAAGAGGATGTTACAAAGTAAATATTTATATTTCTTGCTGTATATTGTAACGACCCGGTCTATCATTACGTAAAACCTGCATTATAATTGCTATTATTGAGTTGTCATAGGTTGGTTATTCTATATTTTATGTATTAGAGTTGGTAGGCTTGAAATCCAATGGTGGTAGTGAGAGTTCAGTCCTTTAGACTTTAAAAATAGCCTTAAAATGGGAAAAGTCAACTAAGAGTTGACTTATTGGTAAATAACCTTGGAATGCGGATTTTATGGCTCAAATAGCTTCTTTAGGTGATTTGGGACTTAGGTGTGTGTTCAGAATAATTTTTTGATGTCTGGTGTAGAATTAGGCTTGAATTGGCGAAAGTTAGTTTTTGGTGATTTTCGATCGGCAGTGGAAAATAGGCTATCAAGGTCGGAATGGAATTCTGACAATTGAAACAGGTTCGTAATGTCATTTTGGATATGTCTGCAAAATTTCAGGTCAATCGGAGTTGTTTTGGATAGTTTTGGCATCGTTGGTGGATTTTAGAAATTTCAAAGTTCTTAGGCTTGAATCCGATGTAAATTTGGTATTTTGATGTTAGTTTTGATATTTTGAGAGTGAAACTAAGTTTGAATGATGTTATGGGATATGTTGGTAGGCTAGGTTGGTGTCCCGAGGGGCTCAGGATTGATTTCGGTTGGTTAACGGGCATTTTTGGACTTAAAGAAAGAGCTGGTTTTCTAGTTTTTGTGCAGCAGGGATTTGCACATCGCAATCGCATGGCAAAGGCTGCGATCGCATAGAACACTCTGAGGGCCAGGAAAAATTATGCATCGCAATTGCGTGAAGCAAGGTGCGATCGTGCAGGTTTGGAAGAAGGTGAAGTGCGATCGCATGGGCTAGGTCGCGATCGCGTAGGGTCATGACAGGCGCGTGGGGCTGAGGTCAATTAGTCTTCGCGATCGCGTGCGTCTGGTTGCGATCGCGTGGGGTTGAGCCGCTGTGAAGCGCGTTCGCGTGGCTTATGCCGCGATCGCAATGAGTAAAGTGGGGTCCAGGGAATTTTGTTCTTCGCGATCGTGTGAGGACTTCCGTGATGGCAATGAAGAAATAGCTGCGCAGTTATAAAATAAACCCTCCGCGACTTAAACCCTTTTTACACCATTTTTGTACGGACAGAGAGCTTTGGGGGCAATTTTTGAAGAGGAAAATCAGTGTTCTTCATAGAGGTAAGTATTTTAGACCTTAAAACTCATTTATGGATGATTATAGAACATAATATCACTGTTAAATTCACGAAAATTAGTAGAAAAGGTGGGTTTAGGGCTTGAGATTATGAGACCTTTAGGGATTGGTTTGAGGGGTCAAACGAACTCCGATTTTAGCGTTCTTTATATGTACGGACTCGTGAGATGATGAAGAACAGTTTTGTATAAAAATTTCTGAGTTTCGGAACGCGGGCCCAGGGGTCGGGTTTTGATCAATTTCGGGCTTTTGAGCTAAATTTGATATTTTTCGATTGGAATTTATTCCTTAAGCATAAATTGATGATAAAATCTGAACTTGGTGTGGAGCCTTCGGAAGTTGATACGAGAGAAAAGTATGTTGCGGAATAGTTTCCGGGCTAGTTTTGAGGTAAGTAGTGTCTTTAAATCCTGTCCTGAGGGTATGAAACCCCGGACTATGCACCCTTTCACGGGTTTTGGAATGCAAAGATTAGAACTTTGGAAATCTATTCCCTCTTTAGGCAACTATTGAGTTGCGAAACCAATTTTTAAGCATATGCTTAATGGTATTGATATATTTTGATATGATTTGGGCTGTAAGCCATGTTTGGGGCCTAGTGCCGATCTGTTTACCCCTTGGGGGCTGTTTTTACTATTTTTCCTCACTTGATATGTTATGATTTTCACTCAGCCTTTTCTTGATAATTGTTTTGACACTCAGAGTATTTTGAAACTATTTCTTGAAAATGAAATACTGCTTTGGTTCGAGAACCCGGTATATTTATGGCCTGAAGGGAAAATTGAGAGTGTTTGACTGAGTGAGGATGCGGGCCTATATTGTGAGGATGCTATGATATGAGTGAGGATGCGGGCCTATATTGTGAGTGATTTATGCCATGATGTGGCTTGTTATAGCGCTTGGGCTGTAGGAGCCCCTCCGGAGTCTGTACACACCCCCAGTGAGCGCAGGTACCTAATGAGTGATGCCCGCGGGGCTTATGCTAAGTGATTGTAAGGATGCGTGATGGGCTGATACTGATTGACTGTGAGGATGCCTGATGGGATGTTACTGAGTGACTGTGAGGATGCCTGATGGGCTGATATTGAGTGATGGTGAGGATGACTGATGGGCAATGGTTACTAAATGATTTTAGCCCGAGGGGCAGTTTTATGAAGAATTTTTACTAAGTTTCTGAACTATGATTTACTTCGATTTCAAACTGGTGTTACTGAGAATTTTACTAAGACATACTGATATTACACTTGTTTTCAAAGGATTTCTGGAAACTGATTTCGAACTTATTAATTGTTGAATACTACATGGTGACTTGGTGTTTTACTGGTTTTGTGAAATTATGTATCTGTACTGTGTGTTTTGAAATTCTCATACTGTAATTTATTTTCATTACTACTGAGATGGCGTACTCATCATTACTCCCTGTGCCTCTGTGCACAGATCCAGGTGACGGCCCGGAGCAGTAGATGTCTTAGTTCGTTAGCAGCAGATACGGGATTTCGAGGGAGTTGTCCAATGTCCACAGCTTCTCCATTTCCCTTCCTTATTTAGTTTTAGCGTTTGATCCAAAGACATATATTATAGTTTTATCAGAGTTAGATTTATTTATTATTAGATACTCATGACTATTGACTCCAGTCTTGGGAGGTTTTGTTTAGAGTTGTTAGACTATTATTGGGATGCTAAGACTTAATTCCATTATTCTATGTTATGGTTGCTGCTTATTATTAAATTGTGAACTTTTATAATTGAACAAATGCGCAGTAAGGTGATGGTTGGCTATCCTAGTTCCACGATAGGCTCCATCACGGCCGGTTAGGATTTGGGGTCGTGACAAGTTGCTATCAGAGCTCTAGGTTACATAGGACTCAATGGTCATGAGCAGGTTTAGTAGAGTCTTGCGGATCGGTACGGAGACGTATGTACTTATCTTCGAGAGACTGCAGAACCCTTAGGAAACATTCCACATTCTTGAATTCTTGTCGTGTGAATCCATTTTATTCAGACAAAAGCATAACTCTTTGGATTCCTTTCATGTATTCGAATGTGCACGCGAGCGCTTGGTATCAGTTGTGCATCGACGGCTTGTGACTTCCGTGGGTGAGACGTGATTTTAGCATGTTGATAATGGGCTAGTCTGAAGGACTTGAGGTCGGATTTTGTCTGTGGCTTGAGTACTGAGATTTCATTTGTGTGAGCACATGTGTTGGGGGACTTATATGTCCGCTTGTGCCATTATTGATGGAACTTGTGACTAGATTACTACGTGGTGAGTGTGATTGATAGTTAGATGTGTTCAGGTTGTTTGATTGTGACAAGAATGGATTAGCGGGAAATGTGGCAAGAACCATTAAGTATTTGACGTCTGTATTGATTTAGAATATGGCTTCAATTTGTGAGTGTATTGAAGGACCTCTCGTGTGGTTTAGTTGTGGAGTGAAGTGGATTTTTCTGTGGTGTATGAGTTCCTGGTGATGTCTTTTGGGTTGACCAATGCCCCAGCAGCGTCTATGTATTTGATTAATGGTATATTCCCGCCATATTAACACTCCTTTGTTATTGTATTTATTGATGGCATCCTGCCGTACTCTCGTAGCCAGGGATAGTATACTTGGCATTTGATGATGGTATTACAAGGATATAGGGAGGAGAAGCTTTGTGCGAAGTTATCCAAGTGTGAATTTTTGGCTCAGTTCAGTAGCATTCTTGGGGCACGTGGTGTCCAGTGAGGGTATTCAGGTGGTCGAACGAGTGTGAGTAGAGCTTCCCGAAGCTCAAGAATTCCTTAACCACGGCCCCAGTGTTAGTATTGCCATCAGCTTCAGGTTTTTATATCGCTTATGGGATGTCTCGAGGGCAGGCAGTGGTTGTGTTCTACTGTAGGAAGGTATAGAGATTGTGTGATAGCTATGATTTTCATAAGTGTATTGGGAGATATCATTTTGAGGTTAAGCAGGCAGGGGTATCTCCTGCGGGTTGTCCTGAGGTGTGTGACCCTTATGTTTATCTGTAGTATGTTCTCTCTACCAGTAAATGATGTATGTTGTAATTTGAGTTTAGATCACTTGTGGGAGTTGGCATGACCATTACAATGGTGGATGCGAAATTTGCATTTGATTTGAGTGTTAGATGATTTGGGTCATATAAGCTTATGGAGGATTTAGTTGAACCTCACCACAGCATGGTGGCAGTGATAGTGTATGGGCATCGTGAGTTATTGTTGTCTGGATATTTGGCTTTGAGCCAAGTGGGGGAGTCCTCTAGTGGTAAGTTGATTACATGATTAGGTATTGTAATGGTTTTGGTTCGAAGTATGTTGGTGAATCAGTTATGACTTGCAGAGGTGGATTCTGGGAGTGACTTGAGTAATGGAATTTACTGAATGATTAAGTTGTACTGGTAAGTGTAGTGTGTGCAATGTATGAGTGTGCTTGTTGCTTCAATGGTGTGGATTACTTTCCTAGTATGTGGATTGCAAGCGGGGTCAGGTCATTCTGTTTACTTGGTTAGTGTAATTGAAATTGCATAGAGTAAATGACGTTCGAGAATGGTTCAGACGCAATCAAGGTTATATGTAGCGATCAAGGATCTTCAAGGTGTCAAAGCTTGTGGTGTATTTAATTATTATGGATTCTATACATCAGTATCAGGAAAGGGAAGGTAATGACTTTAAATTCGCAGGAAGTCTCTTCAGGGTAAGTATTTCTAATATGGTGCACTTGGGGATAATTGAGGGATTATTCAGCGGCTTATGAGCCTTAGGCGGTATATTTTTATGCTCGGGTTTTGTGCGGTAAGTCGGGATTGAGAATTGTGGTATTATGGCAAGAAGAAGTATCAATTCGAAGGTAAGTCAGAAGGAACTTGGATAAATAGGACAGCTTGGTAGTAGGGTGGATCGGCATGATAAGATATGGTTAGTTCTTTGGGTGTTTATAAGGTAATGAATTGTTACAGGTGTTTATTAGCAATTCTCTTGGGATTTGGTGGCATGCGTAGCTTGGTTGAGTTAGGAGGATTCAGTCCTGACGGTTTGGTGCTGTACAAATGTGATCCAGAGAGTTCTTGATGGTTTCTACCACAGTTGGAGATGTATATTTCTATTGGCGTGAGGGCCATGTGATGTATAGTAATTATGCTTCTAGCTGAGATCAAATGGAAAGTTCTTGCTTAGTTGGGTACGTAGTTGTTTGTGCTAGGAAGGGAGCATGAAGTTCTCATATTTATCATAGGATTGCATGGCGTATGCGGTATTTTGTGTATAGTGGAGAGTGGCATATGTGAGGTCACGGTTCAGCTCTGGAAGTTTCAAATGATTAGGTAAAGGATACCACTATTGGGTGGCTGGATAAGGGTATACATTCAGAGAGGGCAATGTGTTTAGGGCAATTTGTTGAATACGGGTGCTTCATTGGTGTACGACACTCTTTTGTCGGATCGACTGCTGATATTCAAGGTTGTTTGGTGGCACAGAAGAATTATAGGAGTACCCCTCGTAGGATGATTGAGTATTAGAGGTGTTATATATTCGAGCGGTGGAAATGGGATCAGATATGGTACTGTGTGCGCTTCATGGGCTTCGAGACTGAGATTCCTCGTAAACAGATTATTGGTGGTTGTGAACTGTGAGGATGCGAGCAAAGCTAGTCAGGTGTTAGTATATGCCATGACTCGGCCATTATGAACTTTTGGAGAGAAATAGTACTTAGAGTTATTGGTAGGCCAGTATGGGTGTGTGTTCTGCACCGAGTCGAAATTTTTGACTCCGAAATGCTATTGTTGAGGGATGTACCATTCGATTGTCATTGAGCTTATTCGTGTCTTAGAGTGATCTATGAGTTACCTTTCAGTGTTCGAGGAGTTGTGATCGTTGGTTATATATGTGCATAGGGTGTAGTTCCATCGGGGCTTTATAGCGAGATTTGATTAAGGCAAGTAAGTAGCTGTTGCAGGATTGAGACGTGTTGGTTATGTTCTTTCTAGTTCGGGTAGCATGGTATCGTCCGATTTCCCCGTGATTATGGAAATGCAATTTGAGTAATTGATTTCGAATTTCGCATGGTTATTGATTTTGAGCAAGGTGGCTAGGAGTGTGTCATGTGGTCCAGCGGTTGGATGAGATCACGCTTTGCAGCTCAGTTAGGTAGAGGTATGATCCTTGGTGTCGGATTTGTGTGATATTGTTTCACGATGTGTATCAGGATTTTAGCATGATGTGGTAATGGTAAGTGTTAGTGGAAGGATAGTCCTCTCGTGTGAGTCTTCTCTATTTAATGAATTGAGCTTTTGGTATGTGGTTATGGAGTGCACAAGTTATGGATCTGGATTGTATTGATACTGATCGGATGAATGGTTGTTGGTTTATACTGGTTTATACGTGTTTCTTCATCATCGGCAGTATATGGAAGTGTTAGAGCGAGGCATGGTTTGATAAGAGGATATGTACCGATATTGAGTTGTTTGGACAGCTATTGGGGTTAGGAGTTATCGCTATGAGTGGTTGAGCCACGCGGTATATTATGTGATTTCATCTTGGGTTACGAATATGATTTGATACAGCGTGTTCAGACCATTTCAGCTTATGGTCGTGGAAATTTGAACTTGTAAATTATTTCAGAAGTGGAAACTAGGTTTTAAGGTTTGTGGATCAGAATTTGATGATGAAATTTCAGTTATGTGTTATCAGACCTAGATGGGGTAGGGTGACATGGGATCACCTCCGAATATGTGCATGGAAGGTTACACAACAATTTTTGGTAGTGTTGGAAAAGCTCTAGGCACATTCGAGGATGAACGTTTGTTTAAGAGGGGGAGAATGTAACGACCCGGTCTGTCGTTACGTAAAACCTGCATTATAATTGATGTTATTGACTTGTCATAGGTTGGTTATTCTATATTTGATGTATTAGAGTTGGTAGGCTTGAAATCGAATGGTGGTAGTGAGAGTTTAGTCCTTTAGCCTTTAAAAATAGCCTTAAAATGAGAAAAGTCAACTAAGAGTTGATTTATTGGTAAACGACCTCGGAATGCATATTTTATGGCTCGGATAGCTTTGTTAGGTGATTTGGGACTTAGGAGTATGTCCAGAATAATTTTTTGATGTCCGGTGTAGAATTAGGCTTGAATTGGCGAAAGTTAGTTTTTGGTGATTATCGGTCGGCAGTGGAAAATAGGCTATTGCGGTCGGAATGGAATTCCGACAGTTGGAACAGGTCCGTAATGTCATTTTGGATATGTCTAAAAAATTTTAGGTCAATCGTATTTGTTTTGGATAGTTTTGGCATCGTTGGTGGATTTTAGAAATTTCAAAGTTCTTAGGCTTGAATCCGATGTAAATTTGGTGTTTTGATGTTAGTTTTGGTGTTTTGAGAGTGCAACTAAGTTTGAATGATGTTATGGGATATGTTGGTAGGCTTGGTTGGGGTCCCGAAGGGCTCGGGATTAATTTCGGTTGGTTAACGGGCATTTTTGGACTTAAAGAAAGAGCTGGTTTTCTAGTTTTTGTGCAGCAAGGATTTGCACATCGCGATCGCATAGCAAAGGCAGTGATCGCATAGAACACTCTGAGGGCCAAGAAAAATTATGCATCGCGATTGCGTGAATCGGGGTGCGATCACGTAGGTTTGGAAGAAGGTGAAGTTTGATCGCGTGGGCTAGGTCGCGATCGCGTAGGGTCATGACAGACGCGTGGGGGTGAGGTCAATTGGTCTTCGCGATCGCGTGCGTCTGGTTGCGATCACGTGGGGTTGAGCCGCTGTGAAGCGCGGTCGCGTGGCTTATGCCGCGACCACAATGAGTAAAGTGGGGGCCAGGGAATTTTGTTCTTCGCGATCGCGTGAAGACTTCCGCGATCGCAGTGAAGAAATAGTTGCTCAGTTATAAAATAAACCCTCCGCGACTTAAACCTTTTTTACACCATTTTTGTACGGACAGAGAGCTTTGGGGGAGATATTTGAAGAGGAAAATTAGTGTTCTTCATAGAGGTAAGTGTTTTGGACCTTAAAACTCATTTATGGATGATTATAGAACATAATATCAGTGTTAAATTCACGAAAATCAGTAGAAAATGTGGGTTTAGGGCTTGAGATTATGAGACCTTTAGGGATTGGTTTGAGGGGTCAAACGAACTCCGATTTTAGCGTTCTTTATATGTACGGACTTGTGAGATGATGAAGAACAGTTTTGTATACAAAATTCTGAGTTTTGGGATACGGGCCCGAGGGTCAGGTTTTGACCAATTTCGAGTTTTTGAGCTAAATTTGATATTTTTCGATCGGAATTTATTCCTTAAGCATAAATTGATGATAAAAATCTGAACTTGGTAAATTTGGAGCCTTCGGAAGTTGATACGAGAGGCAAGCCTGTTGCGGAATAGTTTCTGGACTAGTTTTGAGGTAAGTAATTGTCTTTAAATCCTGTCGCGAGGGTATGAAACCCCGGACTATGCACCCTTTCACGGGTTTTGAAACGCAAAGATTAGAACTTTGGAAATAATTTAGGCAACTATTGAGTAACGAAACCGATTTTTAAGCCTATGCTTAATGGTATTGATATATTTTGATATGATTTGGGTTGTAAGCCAGGTTTGGGGCCTAGTGCCGATCTATTTACCCCTTGAGGGCTGTTTTTACTATTTTTTCTCACTTGATATGTTATGATTTTCACTCAGTCTTTTCTTGATAATTGTTTTGACACTTAGAGTATTTTGAAACTATTTCTTGAAAATGAAACACTGCTTTGGGTCGAGAACCCGGTATATTTATGGCCTGAAGGGCAAATTGAGAGTGTTTGACTGAGTGAGGCTGCGGGCCTATATTGTGAGGATTCTATTATATGAGTGAGGATGCGGGCCTATTTGTGAGTGATTTATGCCATGATGTGGCTTGTTATAGCGCTTGGGTTGTAGGAGCCCCTCTGGAGTCTGTACACACCCCTAGTGAGCAGGTACCTAATAAGTGATGCCCGCGGGACTTATGCTGAGTGATTGTGAGGATGCCTGATAGGATGATACTGATTGACTGTGAGGATGCCTGATGGGCTGTTACTGAGTGACTGTGAGGATGCCTGATGGGCTGATATTGAGTGATGGTGAGGATGCCTGATGGGCAATGGTTACGATAAATGATTTTAGCCCGAGGGGCAGTTTTATGAAGAATTTTTACTAAGTTTCTGAACTATGATTTACTTCGATTTCAAACTGGTGTTACTGAGAATTTTACTGAGATATACTGATATTACACTTGTTTTCAAAGGATTTCTGGAAATTGATTTCGAACTTATTAATTGTTGAATACTACATGGTGATATGGTGTTTTACTGGTTTTGTGAAATTGTGTATATGTACTATGTGTTTTGAAATTCTCAGACTGTTATTTATTTTCATTACTACTGAGTTAGCGTACTCATCATTACTCCATGTGCCTCTGTGCACAGATCCAGGTGACGGCCCGGAGCAGTAGCTGTCTCAGTTCGTTAGCAGCAAATACGGGATTTTAAGGAAGCTGTCCAGCGTCCACAGCTTCTCCATTTCCCTTCTTATTTAGTTTTAGACTTTGATCTTGAGACATATATTATAGTATTAGCAGAGTTAGATCTATTTATTCTTAGATGCTCATGATTATTGATTCCAGCCTTGGAAGGTTTTGTTTAGAGTTGTTAAACTATTATTGGGACACTAAGACTTAATTCCATTATTCTATGTTATGGTTGCTGCTTATTATTAAATTGTGAACTTTTATATTTGAAAAAATGCGTAGTAAGGTGATGGTTGGCTAGCCTAGTTCCACGATATGCGCCATCACGGCCGGTTAGGATTTGGGGCCGTGACATATATGAAACAATTACAATTTTGGCAGATTATTTACTAACTATTTTCTTTGGTTGGCAGGGTAGTGGGGCTGGACCTAGTTCAAAAAAGAGTAAAGTTGTGGACAATACCCCCACATTGACATATTCAGAATATGAAACACAAGAGTTTGGTGAAGTATTCTTTGAAATTGAAGTGGGAACACAACAGTCACAACAGTCAGTATTTAGCACTCAAGCTATAACACAAGAGTTCAGTAGTTATGGACCTGATGTTGGAGATGATGAATACCCAACAATTAGCTTGATGGTTATATCTGAGACTGACACAAGACTAGCCATGAGGAAGGTACAGATGAATGCAAGTGGTACAAGAAGGATCCAGTTTACTGGAGATGAAACAGGTGCCGCAACACTAATGAACCTGCCTTATTCACCCACAAAGGCTACTTGGAATGGAAAACCAGCAATTACTTCAAGCCAACTTCAAGCAGAAGTTAGAAAAAAGAAGTAGAAAATGAAGGAAAGGAGGGGCCAAGGAGAACAAGTAGATGATTGAAAGCTAGTTTACTGTTTTTGTAATTAGCACTAGCAGCTAGACTGTTTAAAGTACTATTTATGTAATTAGCACTAGCAGCTAGACTGTTTAAAGTACTGTTTTTTGTAATTAGCACTAGCAGCTAACCTACTATTTTTTGTAATGTTCAGTTAACCAAAATATTGTGTGAATATAGTTTGAACAGTTTTTGTAATATAATTTTTGAAATTGCTGAATGTCCAGTTTTTGCAGTTTGATTTAGCTTCAATTATGTGCAGTTTTTAGTGTACAGTTTTTATGTGCAGTTTTGTTTAGCTTCAATTATGTGCAGTTATGCAGTTAGAATGTACAGTTTTTATGTGAATTTTCAACAGTTTGGTTTTTATGTGCATTTTGAACAGTTTGGTTTAGCTTCAATTTGTACGTTTGAATACAGTTTGGTATCAGTCATATGGATCAGTCATATGGATCTGCCATGACTTCTGTGGTTTAGTTTTATTGGCTTGGTGCATCTAGGTATGTGCATTAGCTTTAGATTGTCTCATCTACACTTGACATACAATACATCTTAGTCTTATATCTGCTTTACCAAGTCTAGCTGATACTAACACACTGCAGTGTGGTGAACAATTTTAATTACGTTTGATTACATAGACTATTACATGATTCGGAAATATTGGAGACAAGTTCACAACATAGACTATTACATGATTCGGGAAGATTGGAGACAAGTTCACAACATAGACTATTACATCAAGTAAAAATTACGTGAAGTAAAAATCACATAGCACAAACATATACCTAACAAAAGACCAAACTATAGAATTCTAAGCAATGATCATTACATGGATCATTTGGTAGCCCATGCTGCCATGAACACAATAAGGCAAGCGAACAACCAAATCAAGAAATTCGACTGCCGTAATACTTTTCCCCTCAACTCCACAATCTTCAAGTTATCCTCAATAGTAGAGGCTTCAAGTGCATCCAATCTTTCCCTCAACTCTGTTATCGTTGCAGCATCAATAACAGCATAAGCTTCTAAATCATCTATCTTTTTCAACAACCTATTTCTTTAAATTTCAAAAGCTTTCAATTTGCTCTTTTGACTGCTAATGACGATTACAGCTCGAGATGGAAATTCAACATCGTCCCATTCCAAATACCCACAGCTTTGCTTTTGCCAAGTAATTATACAATAAAATCATCGATGATGTTCCGATAAAAATAAAACATTACACAATAAAATTGTGAATTGCATTATATAAATTATACTTACTTCAGGCAGTGGACACTTGTAAAAATGTCTCCCACAATTCATAGGAGTTGTCGCCGTAAAATGATGCACTACAAATCCACAACGACACTTCCTCTTTGAGTCAATTGAGCCGCTTGACCCAGCAGACATTTTGAACTATTTAACAATAAAAAGTTACTTTAGGGGAGACGTAAAATGATGCGCTAGAGAGCTAGGGTTACAATTTCAGAATGATAAGGGAGAAATTAAATTTTAATGGAGGTTTTAGGGTAGCTGATTTGGGTAAGACGACTGGAGAAAAAGGGATTTGGTATGAAGGGTTTGGTTTAGGTTGGGTTAATGATTTGGGTAAGTTTTAATTGGGTGGGGTTTGGGTAAATGGACATAACCAAGGTTAAAATCAAGTGGGGTATGGGTTAATTCGGACCAATAACGACAGGACACGTGGAAATGTGGGTGTTATAAATATTTTTTTAAAAACTGAGCCGTTAGTCAAATAATGGCACAGATGGGCCATATGTGTAACGGTAGTGGCATGGATATAGAAAGTTTTTAATGGATGGCATGGGTAGACCATTTCTGAAAGTTGAGTGGCATTTTTAGGCCT
This sequence comes from Nicotiana knightiana, assembly GCA_005239525.1. Lineage (NCBI taxonomy): Eukaryota > Viridiplantae > Streptophyta > Magnoliopsida > Solanales > Solanaceae > Nicotiana > Nicotiana knightiana. Next base: position 22,794 of record ML385513.1, on the reverse strand, counting down.
TTTCCATTTTATTATTTCAATTTTGAATCCAAGCTTTCCTTTGTGTAACCCCTTTTCTAAATCCTTTTGCTTCCCTCTTATTTTCTTTTTCTCGAGCAAATCTTGTTACATGATTCTAATATAGTGTTCTATAACTTAGATACACATTCAAGATTTTTTTTACAATGATGGTGTTTGAATCAACTTGCACGCATTTTCATTCACGATTAATCCATCGAGTAGCTACTAATTCCCACCAACAGACATATATTAGATAACTATCCTAAAATCTAAGAATAAATATGTTTACCTTGAAAATGGTTTCAATAATTATATTTGATTTGTGGTTCTAAAAATACGTGATTTATTCCAATACTAGTTAAGAATTAAGAAGCAATGAATGTAAGCAAAGAAAATGAGACAAGAAAACCAGAGTTGTCACAAGGTTGGGGCCTCGAGCTTACTGGATACGGGGCCTCAAGGTCGAATAATAGCAACAAATGAAAGACAATAAATGAAGAACAATAAACAAGGGGCAATAAAGTTAAGAGACAGTGTTGAGCACGAAAAAAGCTGAGAATGTTCTATTGCAGTCAATATGTTCTCCTTTACAAAATGATAGGGATCCCCTTTATATAGGAGGAGAGAATCCCAATATAGTACATCCCTAATTATGACAAGGAAATACTATTGGTACAGCTGTATCACGACTCAGTATGGACTTGTACTATTTCTTGCAGACCTTATCAGTTCTAACCACGTGTCCTTGGAAATTCTCCCGCCTTTCTATGATGGTCATCGATTTTACGATGCCTCGAGGTCTGCTGTGACGACTTCGACATACTCTCTCGAGGTATGCACTCCGAGGTCAAACTTTAAATTTCCCTTCGAGCCTTTCGAGATAGGGCTTGGAATGCCATAGAGATCCCGATACCGGAGTCCCCAGCATCGACCGTATATAGATAGTCCCCGTTTTTCTTAGAATGAAGTGATGAGAAATGGTTTTGAATTATTGGCTCTTCGATATTCCCTCGTGACATCAGTCACGTGAGGTCAGCAATTGATGTGACAGAAAGGTCAAGCAGAGGTCATGTCAACACGTTTCTCAAAAATCCCTTGAATCGCTATTGACCGGCCTTTCAACTTCTCCAATACACTTAGAGGACCCCTATAAATATTCCAATCCTTCACCTTCATATTTCTATTCTTTATAGCGTCTTTAAATCCTCATTAACAGTTTTCTGCTTTCATCCCTTTTCTGTACTTGTTTCTTCGTCGATTTCTTCTTCTTATTTTGAAACTTCACCATGGTTATGGCCAAAACTCCTAAGACAGTCCCTCAAAAAGAGAACGCTCGTCTAAGAGCGAAACGGCAGTTTCCCCTCGTGTTGAGGAGTGCCTCCCCGGACCCTGTGAAACGTCATCTGATTTTAAGGTTGATAAGTCTTCTTCGGTAGCGGGCCGATGCGAGCCCAAGTCTCGATATGTTAGTCTGGTCACCGATGTTGAAAAGGCGAAGGTTGATTGTCATTGGGATAAGGCGGTGCAAGTGGAGATCCCTTAGTCTGAAGGAGATATAACTATCTATAGAGCTGGTTGGGCCATTCCTTGGTGGAGAGAAATTAACTGGAAGATATTCATTCGTGTCGCAAATAAATTTTGATGTTGGGAAATACTTCACCAATTCTTCTTTTCCCTGAATCCGAGTCCAAGTAACTTCACATATATGTTATATTTTAGGCAAAAATTCCCGTGGGAGTCTTACTATCCTCCCACTTGAAGTTCTTGAGTGCTTTCCTAATTTCAGAGGCAACGCACCTTGTCGTGAAATTGGCAAAAGCATAGCTCAAACTGTTCTCGTTACAGAAATCCATTGACAGCTGGTTGTGAGACGTCGAAAAATAGTTCGACAGGGATGGGCACCGTCTAAAAGATGCTACTGATTCTCAGAAGGAGTTGAGGGGGGATTTCAATCGAGGGAGAAGAAGCAACGAATGTGACCGATGTAGATCCCGGAGGAAAACCCTTGGGGATTTTTATGCTAAGGGTTTCGATCTCTTGGAGGAGATAGAACAGGTCAAGGCGGATGATTTTGACGCCAAGCTCCTCGTTTCTTCCGATGATGAAGTCGATGCTGGAGACAAAGAAGAAAAGGTTGGTGAGGGAGCTGGTCCCCAGGGAGTTTATGAAGAGATAGTCCCCGAGGGGAAAAGACTAAGTCCCCGAAGATAGACTAGGTGTTTCTTTCTTGATTTTTGTAAAGGGCTCCTTGTGGGAGGGTTGTAGATGTGCCTTTCTATTATTTTTTATTAAGAAACTTTTCATCTTGTCTTCATCTTTGATTTTTGTTGCTTGTCGATGATCAGTTTGGTGTGTTGGACTCTGAATATAAAAACCCTTAGGTTTGTGTGTTCGATGATCGATCAACAGTAAGTGACCATCTAATATCTAATCTTCGGACTGAGCTTTAGCTCTGGACCTTCGAGTCCGAACTTAGGTGGGATCTCGAGCACAACGTGCTTTGGATTTTAAGTCGTTAGGTGCCGACCCCTAGTTTTTAAAACTTTGGCCCTTAGACTCTTTAGGTTAGGTCAATTTGACCTATAATATGGCTATAATTTTCCCCCCATTCTGGCTAAAGACTTTTAAAGTTTTGTCATGCCTTGGCATGTTTTGTGTTTGTCTGAATCTTTGACGGCTCAACTAGGAACCTCGATTATAAGTCGATATGTGACGATAAATGAGTACCTCGTGAGGTTCTTTTGGAGGCTGATTTTTCGAAGCCTGTATGCTGAAGGCTGATTTTTTTGAAGCCTGTATGCTGAAGGCTGATTTTTTTGAAGCCTGTATGCTGAAAGCTGATTTTTTCGAAGCGTATTCATTGTTCGAAGTTGATATTATCAAGAGTAGCCTGATTTACCAGTTTTTTCAAAGTTTTTGAAGGCCTTTGGTTTTTATGACGGAAGTCGGGCGTCGCCGAGCCGCATTAATTCGGCCGTAGCCTTTTAGTATGACCATTTTCTTTAGTCCCCGGTTGAGATGACCTCGGCCTCTATATCGAGGGTATGTCTTTTTAGGGGTCTTACAAGTTCGAATATATACAGCCTTGGCCTTAATATCGGGGTTGTTCCTTTTTAAGGTCTTATAAGTTTGAGTATGCCTCGTTGAGGTCTTAAGGGTTTGAATTTTCCTCATTGAGGTCTTATAGATTCGATGTTGCCTCATTGAGGTCTTATAGATTCGATGTTGCCTCATTGAGGTCTTATAGATTCTATGTTGCCTCATTGAGGTCTTATAGATTCGATGTTTCCTCATTGAGGTCTTATAGATTCGATGTTGCCTCATTGAGGTCTTATAGATTCAATGTTGCCTCATTGAGGTCTTACAAGTTCGAGTCTTTAATGACTTGATAAGTTGACTGTCGATGACGGTCCCCGAGTGTTAGAGGGTATTTGGTCCTTGAGTCGTTTTCATGTGAAAATAGTGAACTTCTTCGAGGAACAAAGTGTTTTGATAAATAAGAATGCTTCTTCGAATATTTGATGCATGTGTACATGTTTTTTCCATCGGGGGCTCAACTACTCTACGCGGACATGGTTCCTCTGACCGTTTGGTCCATTACAACATTCTCCTATCGAGGCCCTCTTAGGCATATTTTGATTTCTTCGAAAGAGTAACCTCCGACGGTGATGCCCCCCAGTATTCAAGGTTGATTGAAAAAATAAGCCTTTAATACTTGTTGAGTTTTCCTTAGGTAGAATATTGGTGTTGCCTCGTTAAAAACCTCGCCGGTAAAACCTATTTGGGATAAAACCCGATCTAAGGTAAAAAGAGTGCAACGCATGCTTTAAAACCCAAGGTCTTCAAGATGAAGGGTGCCTCGACTCTTCTCAATCAAACACCTGCAATAAGTTAGTACGAAACATAAATGAAAAGGGAGAAGGTTATACCTTAGCAATAATAGCGTTTGAGCATTGATATGTTCCAATTGCTTGGTAATTGTTCGCCTTCCATGGTGCCAAGTTTGTAGGACCCTTTGCCTACTACTCTGAGGACGCGGTACGGTCTTTCCCAACTAGGGCCTAGCTTCCATTCATTTGGGTTTCGAGTGTTAAGAGTGACTTTCCTTAGGACTAAGTCCCCAACTCTAAAGTATCGCAGGTTTGTTCTCCTGTTATAGTACCTTTCGATCCTTTGTTTTTTGGCGGCCATCCGGACCAGTGCGGCCTCTCGCTTTTCATCTAGTAGCTCGAGGGCAGTAGTCATGGCCTCGTTGTTCGAGTCCTCGGTGGCATGTTGAAATCTGGCGCTCGGTTCCCCGACCTCAACCGGTATCAAAGCCTCGGACTCGTATACTAAAGAGAATGGGGTCTCTCATGTGCTTGACTTCAAAGTTGTTCGATATGCCCATAGTACTTCGGGCAACACTTCTCTCCATTTCCCCTTCGCATATTCTAGCCTCTTCTTCAAGTTTTGAATGATGGTCTTGTCTGTAGACTCGGCTTGACCATTTGCACTCGGATGGTAAGGCGTCGAAAGGATTCTTTTGATTTTATGATCTTTAAGGAATTTTGTCATCTTGCTGCCAATGAACTGCTTCCCATTATCACATGCGATCTCGGAGGGGATCCTGAATCGTCATATGATGTGGTCCCAAATGAAGTCAATGACTTCTTTTTCTCTTATTTTCTCGAAGGCCTGTGCTTCCACCCATTTCGATAAATAGTCAGTCATAAATAAAATAAATTTGGCTTTACCTGGTGCTGTAGGTAGGGGGCCGACGATGTCCATTCCCCATTTCATGAACGGCCACGAGCATAAGACTGAGTGTAATTCTTCACCGGGTTGGTGAATCATTGGTGCGAATCTTTGACATTTGTCACATCTTCGAACAAATTCCTTGATGTCCTTTTCCATGTTATCCCAATAGTAGCATGCTCTGATCACCTTTCGAACTAGAGAATCGGCACCGGAGTGATTCACAAGTGCCTTCATGGATTTCTCGAAGCATGTAGATGGTGTCCTCTGGTACTAAACACAATACTAGAGGCCCGTTGAATGTCCTTCTATATAGTGTTCCGTTCTCGTCGAGTGAAAAATGGGCTACTTTGGCTCGAAGGGCCCTTGATTCTTTTGGGTCTGTGGGAAGCTTCCCATTTCTCAAATAGTCGATGTATTTGTTCCTCCAATCCCATGTTAGACTTGTTGAGTTGATCTCGGCATGTCCTTCTTCAATTACCGATTTGGATAGTTGCACAATGGCCCCCCGGGAGTATGTACTCTTCTTCAACGGACGATCCCAGGTTTGCGAGTGCATCGGCCTCGCTGTTCTGTTCCCGAGGTACGTGGACCAGAGTCCATTCTTTGAAGCGATGCAATGTCACTTGAAGTTTGTCTAAGTATCTTTGCATCCTATCTTCCCGAATCTCGAAGATCCCATTTACTTGGTTTACTACCAGAAGGGAGTCACATTTTGCTTCAATTACTTCTGCTCCTAGGCCCTTGGCCAGCTCGAGACCTGTAATCATAGCCTCATACTCGGCTTCATTGTTAGTCAATTTTGAAGTTTTTATGGATTGTCTAATTATGCTGCCCGTAGGTGGTTTCAGAACTACGCCGAGTACGGACCCTCTCATGTTTGAGGCACCATTAGTAAAGTCCATATCCCTGACGATGTGCCCATTTTTAGCAAGAGTTCTTTCTCTACCTCGGGCACGAGGGCAGGCGTAAAGTCGGCCACGAAGTCCGCCAAAATTTGAGACTTGATAGACGTTCGGGGTTAGTACTCGATATCGTACCCCCCGACCTCAATGGTCCATTTGGCCAATCGGCTCGATAACTCGGGCTTATGCAAGATGTTTCGAAGAGGGTATGTTGTTAAAACACACATACGATGGCATTGAAAATAAGGTCTCAATTTCCGAGATGCACTTATTAATGCAAGAGCTAATTTTTCTAAGTGCAGATACCTGTTTTCAGCATCTCTTAAGGTCCGACTTACGTAATAGACAGGGAATTACGTACCTTGTTCTTCTCGAACCAACATACCACTTACCTCTATCTCGGACACGGCCAAATATAAGTATAGTGTTTCGCCCTCCTTCGATGTATGGAGCAGAGGTGGGCTTGAGAGATACCGCTTTAATTCTTCTAAGGCATGTTGGCATTCTGGGGTCCACCTGAAATTGTTTTTCTTTTTGAGTAGGGAGAAGAAGCGGTGACTCCGATCTGATGACCTCGAGATGAATTGGCCTAAGGCTGCTATCCTCCCGGTCAACCGTTGTACCGCTTTCACGTTGTTTACCACGGTGATTTCCTCAATGGCCTTGATTTTTTCGGGATTGATCTCGATTCCTCGGTTCGATACCATGAAGCCCAAAAATTTTCCCGATTCGACTTTGAAGGCACATTCTCGGGGTTAAGCTTCATGTTGTATCTTCTAAGGATATCGAATATTTCCTGCAAATGAGTCAAATGGTCCTCTGCGCGCAGGGACTTAACTAGCATGTCATCAATGTAAACTTCCATAGATTTGCCTATTTGATGTTCGAACATCTTATTAACTAGGCATTTATATGTGGCTCCTACGTTTTTTAGCCCGAAGGGAATTACATTATAACAATATGTACCACACTTCGTGATGAACGAAGTCTTTTCCTGGTCTTCCGGGTTCATTTGGATTTGATTATACCCGGAGTAGGCGTCAACAAATGTAAGGAACTCGTGGCCATCCGTGGCATCGATCAAGCGATCGATGTTGGGAAATGGGAATGAGTCCTTAGGGCATGCTTTATTCAGGTCTTTGTAATCTACGCACATTCTCAATTTATTTCCCTTTTTGGGGACTACCGCTACATTAACTAACCATTCGGGGTATTTCACCTCCCTAATGGATCCTATTTTGAGAAGTTTTGTTACCTCGTCTTTGATGAATGCATGCTTTACCTCGGACTGAGGCCTCCTTTTTTGCTTCACCGGTTTGAAACTGGGGTCGACACTTAGTCGATAGGTGGTTACTCCCGGAGGGATCCCTGTCATGTCTAAATGGGACCAAGCGAAGCAATCAATGTTATTAACAAAAAATTGAACAAGTTGTCTCCTGAGTTCGGGGGTTAATCCCTTTCCCAGGTATACCTTTCGATCTGGAAAGTGTTTGATCAAAACGACATGTTCAAGCTTTTCGACCGTCGACTTTGTTGCATCCGACTCTTCGGGGGCAACGAAGGCTCGAGGAATGATGAAGTCTTCCTCATCATCTTTGATCAACTGCTCACAGACCGCCTGTCCCTCGGGGATCTGCTTGTCTTTTGACTTCTCCGAAGTGGAAAGTGTCGATGTTGGCATCATGTCATGAACCGCGAACATCTCCTTTGATGCACGATGCTCCCCATACACCATTTATACACCATCCTTTGTTGGGAACTTCATCATTTGATGAAGAGTTGATGGCACTGCCCTTATGCTATGTATCCATGGCCTCCCAAGTAAGACACTGTACCTCATGTCACCTTCGATGACATGAAACTTGGTATCTTGAATTGTACCGGCCATGTTTACTGGGAGGATGATTTCCCCCCTTGTTGTCTCACTTTCCATGTTGAATCCATTGAGGACTCAAGAGGTGGGTACGATCTGATCGAGCAGTCCGAGCTGCTCCACTACCCTTAACCTAATTATATTGGCAGAGCTACCTGGATCCACGACCACACGTTTAATTTGAACTTTATTCAAAAGGAAAGAAATTACCAATGCATCATTATGAGGCTGAGACAAGGCCTCACGTCTCCTTCACTAAATGTAAGAGTTTCCTCGGGTACATAACTCCGGGTTCGCTTTTCCTTTGCGATATAATTTTGTTCATTTGAAAACGAGTCTCTGCGGAACGTCGATGCCTCCAATGATCATGTGGATGATATGTTGCGGTTCCTCCTGTTCGCCTCGATCGCTGAGGAATTCTTGAAGGTGCCCTTCACTGATCAGTCGGGCTACTTCCTCTCGAAGCTTTCTACAATCCTCGGTTCTATGACCATGAATGTCGTGGTATTTGCACATTAAGTTGCGGTTCCTTCGGGAAGGATCTGACTATACGGGCTTTGGCCACCTGTGTCTCTAATCTTGCCTATGGCTGATATGATGTCCGAGGCATCGATGTTGAAGTTATATTCCGACAATTGGGGTGCCTCCATTGGTCTCGAATGCCTGTTAAATTCGGTCTTGCTCATAAGTCCTCGAGAACTCTAACCTCGATCTACTCTTCGAGCTTATCGAGGTATATTACGCCTCGAGGCATTTTTTCGGTCTTCGGCATATGGCTGTTATCTTTCCTCGTTCCATTTCGACTCCCTTGCTACATTCCTTGAATTTTTTGCAAAGAGCCTTCTTGGGTCTACTGATCCCGAGGGGACTCCTAATTGGTCGTCCTCGACCCTGATCTTTGATTGATACCTGTTATGCACATCCACCCAAGTCACGGCGAGATACTTGATCAAATTTTGCTTCAGCTGCTTCAAAGCTATCGAGCTTCGTTCATTCAAGCCTTGAGTGAAGTCTTGCACCGCCCAGTCATCGGAGACTGGTGGTAATTCCATTTGTTCCATCTGAAAGCGGAATACGAACTCCCTTAGCATCTTGTTCTCTCTCTGTTTAATTTTGAAGACATCGGACTTCCTCGTAGTGACCTTAATGGCACCAGCATGTGCCTTCACAAAAGAGTCTGCCAACATGGCAAACAAATCTATTGAGTTCAGGGGGAGGTTATGATACCACATCATGTCCCCTTTGGACAGTGTTTCTCCAAACTTCTTCAACAAGACGGACTCGATCTCGTCGTCTTTTAAGTCATTCCCTTTTATACCACAAGTATAGGTGGTAATATTTTCATTAATAGGATCTGTGGTCCCGTTGTACTTTGGGATATTGGGCATCCTGAACTTCTTCGGAATGGGCTTCGGAGCCGCGCTCGACGGAAATGGTTTCTGCATGAACTTCTTTGAATCGACCCCCTTCAAAATCGGAGGTGCGCCCGGGATCTGATCAACCCTTGAGTTGTAGTTTTCTACTTTTTGTCATTGGCCTCTATCTTCTTTTCTCCTGATTCAATCCTTTTGGTGAGGTCCTCGAGCATTTTCATAATAGCGGGGTCTGTGCCTGACCCATTGGTACTCGATCTTTCTGGTGCTTGCTCAACTCGAGGAGCTGTTTTCGGTCCGCTGTGCTCGGGGTTTTTTGTTGACTGTGTAGCTGAGCAATGTCAACTTGTTGTGCCTTCAACATTTCGAAAATGATTTGTAGGCTGACTTCATTTCGAGCATGTGTTGTTTGTGCGTCAGGTTGGACTTCTCTTTGCAGGCTTCCCCTGACATCCGTACCCAAATCAGTTCTTATAGCAATATGCGAGCCAACGTCAACTGGGTTGGGAATAGATGCTACTCCGGGGTTGAGCGATGGCACACCCGCTGCTGAAGCTGCTGCATTATTTTCCCTGTGGAAACCGAGGCCATTGTTGCTATGCACTGGTGCGTTAGCTGAGTTTGACATGTTTTAGCCTGAAATCAAAAAATCTTAGACAAGAAATGTGAAGAATAACGTGTGTTATCAGAAAATTAGCACCAAAACAATCATTATTATTTTTAGCCTCATGTTGGGCGCCAAACTGTTTACCTTGAAAATGGTTTCAATAATTATATTTGATTTGTGGTTCTAAAAATACGTGATTTATTCCAATACTAGTTAATAATTAAGAAGCAATGAATGTAAGGAAAAAAAATGAGACAAGCAAATCAGAGTTGTCACAAGGCTGGGGCCTCGAGCTTACTGGAAATGGGGCCTCAAGGTCGAATAATAGCAACAAATAAAAGACAATAAATGAAGAACAATAAACAAGGGACAATAAAGCTGAGAGACAGTGTTGAGCACGAAAAAAGCTGAGAATGTCTTATTGCAGTCAATATGTTCTCCTTTACAAAATGATAGGGATCCCCTTTATATAGGAGGGGAGAATCTCAACATAATACATCCCTAATTATGTCAAGGAAATACTATTGGTACAGCTATATCATGACTCAGTATGGACTTGTACTATTTCTTGGAGACCTTATCAGTTCTAACCACGTGTCCTTGGGAATTTTCCTGCCTTTCCATGACGATCATCGATTTTATGATGTCTGGAGGTCTACTGTGACGACTTTGACATACTCTCTCGAGGTATGCACTCCGAGGTCGAACTTCAGATTTCCCTTCGAGCCTTTCGAGATCGGGCTTGGAATGCCATAGAGATCCCGATACCGGAGTCCCCGGTATCGACTGTATACAAAATACATTTCTGTATGTTATATAATCTATCGAAACAGCCAATTTATCCCCGAGGGTAGGGGCAAGGTTTATGTATACACTATTCTTCCCAAACCCCAGTTGAGGGATTATACTGGGTTATTGTTGTTGTATGTTATATAATTTTTATACACTTTTACGACTATAGGATGCAAATAGTTTCACTTGCGGGCTAAAAGTGATCTTCGCCCGAATTCATCAGTAACCAATTTCCAACAACATACTATAACTAATGCACACTGCTGAATATTTAGCAATAAATACCTCAACATCAAGAGATAAAATAGAGGCAGAATCTTAAGCTCAGTAGCATTATTTCACATGATAAAAGATATATGAACAAAACAAAACTGGTAGTCTCAAGGAAGCCATAGCCTTTCTTAACCTATACACTTTTGCTATTACATTCTTATTGAATGAATTATGGATGCTCAAAAAGGTCTGCAAAAAAAAGAGTTCTAGAATTATTGACAGCATATATATTCAACCAAAAAATTTCCAAAAACTTTGACTAGACTTCCATTGACTACCAGTGAATACTGAGTAGTAAACCAGCGCAAAATTGATCATCTTCCATTATACCACATGTACTCCAGTTTGAACATTAATAACTAAGAGCTTCCCTCTTCCCATAGTGAAACCTTTGGTTCCATCTGGCATTCTTGGTCCTTTTGTTGCCTGTTTTATAGGTGCTTCAAATGGACCTGCAATGCTGTTTTGTGGAGACGAGGCAAGTAGGCCGCGACCATTGAACATTTGATTTCTTTGTCGTGTTCTCACACGGCCTTTACCCCATGTTTTCTTTGTTGCTAAAGTCTCTTTGACCTAACAATAAGGGGATGAATCGAGAGAAATTTGTATCAGACCTCTAGATTGCATATTTTAGAATATGGTTGTCAATGATAGGATATTGATGAATACTCCAAAACCAAAAACATCATATCAAAAGAGAAAATAACCTATGTTTGGTTTACTCATGACCATACGTACATTATTATCCACTATTTCCGAGTGATTAGTGTGATTTGAGTCATCTGTCAATTCAGAAGCTAACCAATCTTCATCATCAAAACAGCCATCAAATGCTGACTTCCTGCTCTTTAGAACAGACTTTGGCTGCAAATGTGACAACATTCTTAAGAAAAATATACCAAAAAATGAAACATGAGCATACAAAAGCACAAGTATATATGACAAGAAGTAGTTAAAGGAGATATTAAATGGTCATGTTCATAGAAATCTTTAAGTGATAGATATCATTTTAATGATTTTAAGACTATGTACAAATTGTAGATGAATCAAACATATTCAGATCAAATAAGTTGCAGTGAAAGAAAAAAAACGAATGCACTTATAGTGAACTGAGATCCGAATGATTCAGATTCAGACCCCCGTTAAGTGAAAGCAAACAGGGTTGAAATAAGACTTACTGAACGTCTGAGCAGCAACTTCACTCGTAGGCCTTTTCTCCAGTTCCTCTCATCATTCAGCTTCTCTGCCTGATTAGGTTAACGCAACGAATAGTTTTAGATGATCCAATAATGTGGCTTTAACTAAAACAATGATGTTAAAAAAATGAAATGAAACACAAATATAATGGCATACTGCTTTCTCAGCTGCTTCTGGATGCTCAAACTCGATCAGTGCGTGGAGCTTTGGAGCAAAAAAAACAATAAGACAGTAAAACAGAATGAATTAGATCCCTATTTAAAGGTTCAGTGTATGCTTTTTGAAACACAGAACAATTCAGTTTTATGTACTTAATACCTTACTGCTGATGCCCAAGTCTCCTCGAGTTCGGGTGTTAGGATCTTGAGGATGGCATACTCGGATTGTTTTGACACTTAAAATAAGAACAACAATGTGTCATTTCAGGAAAAAATAAATATAGACGAAGATAAAATTTGTCGATAAGATTCAAGAATATCACCTTCCAGCCACATTAAATATTTTCTCAATGTTGTGATGAGAGTGATCATCTGGTAAATGTTCAGCCATCACAGTGCGCAACTGAAAGGAAACAAATCAAAAACAGAAATAGTATTAATACTATGAATAAATCAAAAAACAAAGAACATATAGCAATATATGGGAAAAGAAGTATACCATCAATTCCTCTTTATCCTTATCAGTGAATGGGATTTTTCGTTTAACCTTCTTTCCATCGTCGCTTACAATCTTCAGAATACGATACAAAAACATATAGTCGTCAATAGATATTCAATAAGTAAAATTAAACACAGCAACTAAAATTCAATACTTACTAGCTTTGAAGAGGAGAGGAGGGCATGAGAAAGTGTTAATTGGTTGTTGGTGATGAGGGACTTGATTTTCTTTGTAGCCGAAACAGAAGAAATGGGAACTGTAGTAGTAAATTAATTAAATATATTTCTCAAGAATTTGACAAACTGATGAAATGAAAAATCTGTAGGTTATTTATTTAACTATTTATCACTAGTACTTACCAAAGCCTTTAGGGTCCTTATTCATTTGTTTCAACAAGCTCTCATTTGCGAGCAAGCTCATGTCACTGAGTTGGTATTCAACCTATCAAATATATAAAAACTATCAGATTTTAGAAACAAAAAATCTCAGCTTGTAGACATAAAAAAATTAGAGCAGAATCTGACTATTCTTTATATAGCAGTCTGCTTATTAAGAGTCTTGTAACAGAACAAAATCTGTAGTTGCATTTACCAAAGTCTAGGCTCTTATTACATACGCAAACATCCCTCGTTTAGCGATTAAGTATCAAGCTATAGAGAGCAAGTAAAGAAGGAATGGCCTGAAAAAGTTGCTCAGGTTGCAATTCCCTTGTGCTTTAAATAGATTCAATTAAATGTGTTTTCATACTTCTTTTGAGCTACTTTTATCCCGCGTCAAAAACTAGTTAAAACGCCATATTTGCTATTAATTGTAACCTTATTTTTCTTTTTTAATAAAGGTCCATTGAATCAAAGATGTTAATCAACGTTAAATAAAGACAGGTCAATAAGCACATAACTTGTGATATAAAGAATGACAAATGGTGACCAGAACAACACAATGGCCATTTGATCCAAATACCATTAGAAGGGATAACAAAGAACGTTAACAAGATCAAATTGTTGAGAGCTTAATCTGATTAACGATATGGTCACACACTTCAACATGGTATCAAAGCAGACAAAATGTCTTATTTCAAAAAATAATTAGGCTCACACGCGTGTTGGTATATGAGATAGTCACGCACTTAACACAACTAAGAAGCAATACAACTCAAAAAAGCAAAAGAAAAGCAAAGAGAAAAGAAGAAAAGGTGACCTGTTTGATGACTTTTAGCCTGAGTTCTTCAGGAAGGATATCTTTCTGAGACAAAGTTGAAACAAAACTTGGTTCTTGAACAAAGGAGATAGTTTCTTGATCACCCCCATATATCCAATCATTAGTAGTAGTTGTTGTTGTTGTTGTATTAACATACTGGAAATAGGGATAAATATATCCTGAAATGGGGATTGTGGCATGTGATTTCGGCACGAATTCGGGGGCTTGAACATTGAACTTGAATGATCCACCATTAACATTACAAGCAGCAGCATTGATCTGCTGCTGCTTATTGTTATTATTCTTGGCCAGCTTCTTCTTATAATCAACTTTAACAACATATTTTTCTGGAGTAGATTCTTGGACACTAGAAGCAACTTTTTCAGGTTGCATTTGTGCCATTATTAGTATTATTATAAAAACAAAAAATGGGGTGATGATCAATTCAACTCCCTGTATTCTGCCTCTTTCTTGTTTTTTTTTTTGTTTTTTTATTTTATTCCCCTAATTACAAGTCAATATTCTTTTGAACATGCACACAACATTTGTGTGTGTTACTATTTCATACCTTGTTTTTTTTTGGAGTTCTTTCTCACTCTCTTTTGTCTAATGGTAGAGCGAAGAAAGTTGCTTAAGTCACTCCTAAAGTTTAGTAATAAACAGTATTTGTAAAGGTTGAGATTGAAAAGAGTGAAATGAATGGTTTACTGCATTATACACCTCATGTTTTTGGAATTTTGACCAATTAGTCATAGGAATGTACTAAAATATTGAAAATATAAGAGTTGCCTCGGAGTAATGTGATTCATTTATGGGAATATGAAAGATCAAATTGGAAATATGTAAAGAAATTTCAGATTTAATTATATAAGTTCGTTAAAAAATTCGCATGCAAACTTTAAAATACCAAGACATACATTCCAAATAACATTCTTGTTCATTAAAGCTTGTTTGGATGATTGTTATCTATTGTATTGTATCATATTCTTAGAATTTATTTTTATTGTTACTTAAATTTTATTGTATCGTATCGTTAAATCTGTTGTTACGTAACGACGAAAAGTGTCACTTTATGGAAAGACCAATTTGGTGTGGTCGCATTGTTACTTTTTTTTTTCTCATCTTGCCCTTCCTTATTATGAAACAATTCTATTTTATGATTTACCCTAGCTTTATATATTATAATTCTACCGCATACCTTACGTTTTTTTATAATATTATAAGTTTATTCTTCATATTGTTAGTGCATGACATCATGAAACAATATCAAACATTACAATCTATCCAAATATTTGTATACATCAAAATAATACAATACTATCTATTATGAAATGACAGGTAACAACCGTCCAAACAAGTTGTTAATGTTGGATGAAACATTAGTAGTCTTGTATAAATGAGAGAAAGCCAGTATTATTTATCCTGACATTTGCTCATTAAACAACCTTTGTTCAAAACCGTACTATATTCATTTTCCCCGCAATTTTAAGAGATATTTACAAAAATAGTCGATTGTATTCTCTGTTTATTTTTTCTAGCTCGTATACATAGATTTATATACTATTATATGTACTAGTATCTACGAACGTATGTTACGTTAATATCATATCAATTGAAAACATACACAAGAAGAAAGAATTATTGTAAAAATTAATATTGTGTAAAGCATCAAAAGTTCAGAAAGAATAATTAGGTGGTAAGATAAACTTGAAGAATATTCGCAAATTAATCAACAACTCAACCATAAGAAGTTTTAGTCCTTAAAATCATTGCAAACTCAGTTTTAGGCGCTTTGCCAAATGTTTTACAAAAAATTTGCTAGAAGAATTACTATGTGAAAAATTTATGAACATATTTCTAGTATCTTGAGTTTTACTGGTGGGTAAATTTTTGTAACTTTAGTAGACCATAAGTCTTCTTCTCATGTGGTAACAATCAAAAGAGACAAAAAATAAGAGATGAAATGTCTTATGAATGTTGTTTCTACTCATATAATTGATTGTGAATGGTCATTGCAATACATAAATGCTAAGTGAATGACCAACACAGGACCAAGACCTGCTCAATTTTCTGTCCTCTCTCAATTCAAATTCATTTCCAATAGTTTCATCAACTCTTGTCAACTTTTTTGTTGCAATCAACCTAATTCGCAAGGCAACCAATCTATGAAGGAAGTATCTGAAAATGAGTGATTAAATCAAGAGAAGGATCAAATAAATCACAGTATTAATAAATCTAAAAAAGTTATGAACATAGATGAGGAAACCAACACTTCATCAACCAACACAAGCAAGGTAAGCTTCCGTGACACTCTTTCACCTCCTCCTCCATCAATCAACCCCACCTAGAAGCAGAATTCTTGAATAACTTAACCTTAGAAGAAGAAACCTTCAACCCAACCAAACATCCCTTTTTCATACCTATTTCCACAAATGACAAACTAAGGCTATACCGTCCTTGGCAACAAGCCATAATTATCAAACTGCTAGGAAAACAATGTCCTACACAAATCTTAAGACCAAATTCAACTCACTCTGGCAACTTGATGAAACCCTACAATTAATAAATCTAGGTTATGATTTCTATCTCATCAAATTTCAAAAAATAAATAACTATAACAAAATATACCAAAATGGACCTTGGTTCATAGGGTCTCAATGCCTCTCCATACGCCAATGGGAACCCAAATTTAACCCAACACTAACACACACAAATTATACAAATGTGTGGACCCGTCTACAGGAATTACCCATTGAATACTATGACTTACAAATCCTCAAAAAAAATAGCAAATTTCATTGGCACACTCATAAAAGTAGACGCATGCACATTGCATACATCAAGAGGCCGCTATGCCAAACTTTGCATCTTAGCACTGTTGATACCCAATTTTTTCCCAAAATATTTTTTTTAATTGCATATATACCTTCAAAATCATGCATCAATACCAATTGGTATTTTTCTATAATTTTTCCATATTTTTATTAATTTATCCAGCATTTTATTTTTAATAAATAATTAATTATTTGCATCACAAATGATTTCAAAAGTATTTCTTGATTTAATTTATTATTTCTGGTCCTATTAAGGCTAAATTATTCCATAAATAACCAATTTGGCACATTTTGGTTATAATAGCAATAACTTTGCAATTATAGCCCATGCATATAATTTTGTGCTATTTTTTACCAGAAATTAGTCCTTATATTTGTAAATACCAAGTAATCATTTTTAAGTTATTTTCATGCATAGGATTCATTTTTATAATTAGTAATTATTTTATAAAATTATTTTAATTAAACTTTCTTTGTATTTAAATCTACCCGACCCAGTTCTGGTTAGATCTTGGTCGTTGATCAATCAACGGTCCGGATTTAATCTTACCTTAATTAACCTAAATGAACTACCCCCCAAACCCTCATTCTCTCTTCCTCACCCGTCGTCACTCCTCTCATTCTCTCCCAAGCTCCATCTGCCTAACCATGGCTTCCACTCGTCGGCCGTTTGCTCGCCGATAATAATGGTGGCTCCACCATCACTCCTAGACCTAATGGCTCTCCTATGTCCGGGATTCATGCCATCTCCGAGTTCCTTAAGGGACCAATGGCCGTTCACTTACCCTCTGGGCCCGTGCTCACCATTCTTAGGCCACCATGGCTCGATCGAGTAAGATCTTTCTTTTTTCAGGCCAAACCTATGGGTTTCTAAGCCGGTCTTCTATTTCTGGGTTATTTTATAGAAAACCCTAATCTATTCTCCTGTACCTCTTGGATCTGTAACAGATCTGAGGATTTTCTGAGCTATTTTTGTTTGTTTTATGAAAAACCTTTCGATTTCTCAAAGCGTCGCTTTATTTTCCAATTAAGGTTTCTGGAACTTTTCTTCAAAATATATTTCTGGTCTTTTTAATGTTTTTCTCTGATGTTTAAATGACTTTTTGTTAAAATTGCTTTTTAGTCATAACTTGTTATGTTAAAACCCAGTTTTAACACTATAATCCTGAGTTTGTCTTCGCCGATTTGTTCATGCGATTTGTGTGTATGCTTGTTTCTCACGAATATGTTCTGAGCCTCTGTGATTTCTACCCTATTATGCTTATTAGGGTTTCGAATTTATTTCTTCCTGCCTATATTATGTTTATTTTGTCTATTGACAGAAATTAGTTGTAATTTCCCCTAATCAGTACTAGTTTCTATTTGAATCCCTAATTTCCTGTGATTGATACCCTTTACTGGTTTCCAGTGATGATGTACTTTACTAATTTCTGGTTTCTAAATTATTTTTTCTTGCCTTATTATGTGGTTGACTATATTATTTACTTATTCTTAATATTATTTCCTTAATTAGAACTTTATGAACCTAGCCCTAATTGCTTACTTTGTACCTACTGTGTTTGAATTATTGCCTTAGTTGTTATACTCCTGCTATATATGATTTATTTCCTTACTGGTTACCTGTCTTTCTACCGTTTGAACTGATTCCCTTAATTAAGGAAAGATTTGGACTGATTTTACTCTAATTGATTTCGAGTTCTATAATTAATTTCTTACCTTATTTACCTAGCTTTAAAACTACTATATATAGTGCTCTCTTCTACTCTTATGGGAGACTCATACACACACGAACGAACATTAGTTCACATCTCTCATACACTCAAAAGCTCTTATGATTTCTTTGTTACTTGCTATTGTTACAAAATTAGCCGGTTGCAAGCCAAGGCTAATTATTGCACTCTCCTGTTCTTCACTTTGTGTTTACTCTCTTTACTGGTATGTTCTGATTTTAAATTCAAGCTCCCAAACCAATGTGTTTCCTACTGCTTCAGTTTATCATATTCCTGATTTGTTTCTGTCTATTGTTTTGTTGTTTGACATGTAATTGACCTGTTTACATTATTGCTTCACCCAGTATGTTAGTTATGTCCTACCCCTTTTAGGATCAACATGTTTACTCCCCCTTGTAGTCTGTCTCAGTATGACTCTACTCTGTTTTTGAATGCTTGTCTATTTGTTGTCTAGTTCTGGCATGCACCTATTTTTGCAAAACTAATTTGTTACCCTAAGTTGTCTTGATGCTATGCTTAATCATGTCTAATACTTCTATGTCCTCACTGTTGCTATGAAATCCTACTATGTCATCTCCCAATCCCATGAACCCCCTAAATCATTTCTGATTCTATAACTATGTTCTAATTAGCACTCCTGAATCCATGTCTTACTATTTGCACTATTAGCCACCCCTTAATTACAAAAGACTTCTGTTTATTATATGTGTATTATGTGTCCCCAGTCCCCAACTATCCCGGTGTGAAGGGTTGTTATTTGAGTATTGATGAACCTGTTTGGCTCCATGTTTGATCTGTTGTTTGTTTGATTACACAACTCTTGTCAAAACTGTTTTACTGAACAATTCTCATATTTTATAAAACTACTTCAACTGAGTCTTTTTTCAAATACTGCTTTCCTATTAAAACCTTTTCAAACTATATCAAGCACTCTCACTCTACTCTTAGGTCCTTAAGTTCTGCCCCTTCCAGTGTGTGACTGCTTTAGGATTCCTATGAGATCCCTCTGAACTCTGATGCATTGGGGTTGGCTCTTCCACACTACACTTACTCAGTTCTGGTTATGAAGTCTGGATGTGAGCACTGCCCAGGATCCTTGAGGTCCTTAGGGAACTCTGACACACCCGGACATGAGAAGGTTATGACTTTGGCATATGAGGCTATGGACAATTTGGTACATTTGGACCTACTTCAGGCTCCCTATAGTTTAACTTCTTCTTTTCCCTTATCTATTTATGTAATTTATTCAGCTGGTCTGTAATAATTATTTGTAAACAGATATTGGTGTTAGCTAGTGAAATGGGGAGGGTAGTTATATATTCTATCATTGGGTAGAAATCATGCCTTAGGCTTTTACATTCCCTATATCTGCATTAGAATCCATGCTTAGGACCAACATATTCATTCAAATCATGCCAAACATGCATTAGATATCATGTCTTTAAGGCTTTCATGTTTACTGCTTTAACGCACAGCTTGTCCTTAATTTATTCTTATGCCTACCACTAAGAAATCCTGCTCTTAGGATAATAAAATCAATATAAAACCGTTACTCCCGTGCACTCAAAATCATGTCTCCATCATCCTGTAACTCTTTGTGCATTTTAGAAATCATGCATTTGGGAATTCTGCACATCCTGAAATTATGTCTTAACCATCCTGCATTTACATGTGCATATTAGATATTCTGCTCTAGGATTTCGTTTGCATCTGCTTAACCACGCCTAGTTTAACTACTGACTCACGAAAAAGGTAAAAACAATATCACATATGATTATCCTGGTTTAGATAAAACTGGCAACAATCCCTGCATTTTCTTAACACCTAGAACAACATGCTTTTAGGCAAAAACAAATTTTGAACTGTCTAAAGGTTAACACGCTTAAAAATCAGTAAGCAATATGATTAGGCCCCTGCTTCTGAGTTTACAAAAATAAAGCTGCATATTTATGTGCATTGACATTCACTTAGATATCCTGTCTTGGGATCCTGTCTAATAAAACTGCCTCTTGTTTGTGTTTGACGTGTTGATTATGTGCATTACTTGTGGAGGTAAATCTGGGCCTCATAACTGCTTTCCTGCATTTATCTGATCAGTCCTATTTGTTCTTGCATGTCGCTTAGAATTTTATCTTTTTAAAACCTTAGGGGTCTGTCTAGAACTACCTATACTTAGAGGTCCTAAATTCCTCCAGGACCATTAAGAAGGGATGGGTAACAGCATGCATAGAGATCGCTTAATAAATTCGCTTAATAACCGCTAAGGGATGGGGTAAAGGGTAGATATGGATATGATGTCCGGTGCGCTAATGCCACGTGTAGCCCCTCACTGAGGAGTGATTACCGGACATTGCATTGATGTGGTCCTATAAGATAAACAACTTAGGACTCCCCTATCCCCTAAATATGTGTGCTTAGACTGTGAATCTTTTCAAAACCATTACTTGTTTCCATGTGTATACTTTGACTGCTTATTTGCTACCTGCTTAAATTCACAAAGTTTGTTTGGCCGGGAACCACAGTTGCGGACTTTAAGGGGTGCCTAACACCTTCCCCTTGGAGTAATTTCAAGCCCTTACCCAATCTCTGGTTATTCAATTAGTGTTATTGTGACCCTTAATAAGTGCCCTAACGCACCTTAATTCGTTAGGTGGCGACTCTTCAAACCCTTACATCTCTCATCCCAAAAGGAAATGAGTTGTCCCAATAATTTCAAAAACCTTGACCGATCCGAAAGGAGAGGAGAGAAGGGGGCGCGACAAGCACCACTAAGCAAAACCCTTCCATCCAAAATTCTATTATGGACTCACACTCAATTAATCCACTATGAAGATTCTTCTATTATATGTACAAAATGTGATTGTCTAGGACATAACCTTCATTACTGTCCGACCTTTACAACCCCTTCAACCTCGAATCAATCACAAGATAATTCAACTGTAACCACTAATGAAGATGAGCACCAAACACAATGGAAAATGGTATTATACTAAAAACAAAGCCAACACCAAAATGAAAGACCTCAATTACCCCAAACCATGTTCAAGAGCCAAAACCATCCAAACTCCCCAAATACCACCACCAAAGACACAATAGACCCAGAGGGGCCCCATGACACTAAAAATAATCCAATAACCTCAACCTAAAAGACCAAGCTAACCTATTAAAACAAAACCCTACTCTTGACCCACCCAATACCGCTAATACAAAATCTAAATTTATCCTACCCCACCCAATACCGCCTATATCACAATCATGCAACCCTAACCCAAACTACTCCAAATCATCATCTTCTTACATTCATTTCCTAATACCCACGCCCTCTGATAACCTAGGAGAAACAAATCATTACTCCAAGTCACCACCCCTACACACTGTTATTCGTAAAGTTATGTCCAAACGCATACCTCCTAAACAAAACAACAACAAGAAGAAACAACAAAAACTAGAAAATCATTATGAGCCAACTAACCTAAACATGGCCA
Source organism: Nicotiana knightiana (assembly GCA_005239525.1). NCBI lineage: Eukaryota > Viridiplantae > Streptophyta > Magnoliopsida > Solanales > Solanaceae > Nicotiana > Nicotiana knightiana. The sequence continues at coordinate 1,134 of ML385513.1, read as the reverse complement.
CAAACATGCACTTGCATGATCAATATTCACTAAGCTCTAATAAGACAAATGAATCAATGATGACCTTGAAAACAATTATAAACTCTACCATATCTCCCTTGTCCCAAAACATCAATATTATTTCCCACACTCCATCTCACCTGCCACACTCCACTACCTTACCATCATCACTACCTAAATAAACCCCACACAATACTTCTTTCACATATCCTACAATACCAAAAACATACAGCAATCCATTGCATGAAACTTACACTAGCTCATCAACCAATAATAGTGGCCTACCCCCTCAATCAACTGATGAAATCACACCCACCACATCCCCAAATACCACCCCATCAATCTTTAACACCACCTCAACTCAAATATCCAAATTGCTTGCCAATACCTCACCAAGATCCCCCAATGTATCGAACACAAACCCACAGGAGTCACCACCATAAACAAAGACACATGAGACATATAAACAATGTCCATATCAACCACTATCACCACCTTCCCCCACCTCCCATAATCATTCACCACCAACCTTCCCATGCACAACAATGAATTCAATTCCCTCCAATCCATCCACTAATGAACCAACCATCACCTCTCCCACCACAACAAATACCACCCCACACCACCACCCACCAATAGACTTACAACTACTACAAAATCATGTCACACTACTACTGGAAACTTCAGAGGAGATGGCCTTCACAATACAAGAAGGAGTTCCAAACCAAATGCAACAAGATCAAATCCTAAACCTAATCCATCAACAAGATATCACTCTTTGGAAAATGCATAAAATCATCACCCAATTCCAACAATGGCAAGCCCAAGCACCTCACCCGCCCTCCCCATTGGATTACACCCCCACAGAACAGCTTTTTGCCATGGTCTGCTCCTCCTCATCAACCAGTGATGCCCCACCAACCCCCAATATCAACACCAATGCAACCATTGCAGCATCATACAATCATCAACCACAATATCAACTCTCCACCTTATTCACCACAACAGAAACTGAACACCAAGCAGAAGAAGACAATGACCTACCGGAGACCTTCATGGAATCCATGATTTTGAATGATTTTCTAACGATCTCTATGTCAGGAAATATAGAAAAAAAGTATCTAATTTTCACCC